>JACMIF010000734.1:0-29162 GCA_014805445.1 Diplogasteroides magnus
CACAATTGAGTGTCAAAAGCCAAATCAACCTTTTCGAATTTCTCTCCTGTCTCCGATATTACCTTCCAAATCACCCTCTTTTACGCGTCAGCCCAAAGTTTTAGGAATCTATGAATTATTACGCTCGTCATTGAAGTGGCTGACACTTTTTTGCGCAACACTACTGGTTACATATACAAAAAATCGATCCCGTGCACTCGAGCACTAGGGTAGGCGTTCCGTGAGCCTATAGCAAAAGTAACGCTCAATTTGAATCTGCGTCTTTCATTCGCCGGTCGTCTTGCGCGGTCGTTTTACTAACATGATCGAAGACTCGTTCGATAGCGTTGGTAAAACAACCGCGTAAGACGGCCGGCGAATGACAGACGCAGATTCGTTCCTTTTGCTATAGACTCGAACGGCCCACCCTACTGAGCACCGCCATAGTGATGGCAAAAAAGTAGTCATTTAGCATAATAACATGAGAGCCGGATTGTAAGGATATAGAGGAGTAATCAATGACTTCAATAACTGCATCTCCAAAACAAGCTTGGCAGATAGAAACATAGAAATGATCACCGTGACAGTACTCATCGTGGCTATGTGCATAGACAAGAGTCCTCTGAGTCGATCCTTCTATGCAAGTAGCCAAGACGAGAGGATCGCCACTGTTGAACGGGAAGATCTGAAAGCCAGTCGGCACTTGAAGAAGCTGTTTGATAGTCTGTGGGGCGATTCCCGACAGCGAGATCCATAGAATATTTTTGACTGCGTGTAGTGAAATCCCTCACTATCACAGGATATTGATCGCACCGTCGGGTGGATCCTCACAGACTCCCGAGACGGCATCTTTAAATAATATATAATCAAAGTTTCGTAACTCACCTTAGTGTCGTATAAAACTGAGGAAAGAGTCATCGCAAGAACAGAAAAAAGTTAGAAATGAAGAGGAGCAGACGAATTAGGATTGGCGTAGAAAATATGTTGATGTAGTGGTAGGATGTTGTGGGGAGTGGGAGCTTGACAGCCTCCTCAGGCGGATAAAACTACCTCACCGTACGTTTATATCGAGGGGAGATAACAGTATCTGCCTGAGTTGACAAGCCAGTCCGTCCACGTCTTTCATTTTTTACACGCGCACTGATGACGCCGAGAAACGGATAATGATGAAAAACAAGTGACGACGCGTAATGGACGAACTATTGAAAAGGCGCTGCTGATATAAATCGGTCCTTCCTGCTAAAAGCAGTTGCAGAGTGGTAGAGTTGCGTGACAAACAATATTGGTGAAAGGTGTACCGATGTGTGGGCTGATCCCTCATCAAAGCGAAGGGCTGGCATAGATTCAAGCACAACAGTCTATGCTCCACCATTCACTTAGACAAGACGTAACCGCCCCTGGAAACGGAGTGTGGGGTCGCTGCAAGGTAAAGTGAAATGACCTGAAGATAGTAAAACATCGTGTGTACCTGAAATCAGTGCAGATCGCAGTGAATCCTGAATGTGGCAAGTTACGACTGATCTACGAGAATCGCTCGTTCCTTTGTATGGATAGCAGTTCGCAGTAAAAGTTCATTTCAAGAGGAATATCAGTCGGCCTACATTTCCTGAAGGATAGCAGATGGAAAGAGGATTAGAAGAGACCGCGAAGGCCGGTCCTGCGCTGAGAAATTTGCTATTAGAACGCATATTATTCGTCTACATAAGCTCGTTTCTCAATGCAGGAATCATGTTCAACATGGTCCTGACGGGAACGGCGATCCCTCAACTAAGCGAAATTCAGGCATTCGAACCAAGTACAGAGGTCTAATGCCAGAAATTTCACTTGGACAAGGTGTAACCTCCCTTGAGCTGATAGTGGAGGCGAAATGAGCAGTCCATAGAATTCTTCGTTTTTAAATACTCGCAAAAGACGTGAATATTTGCCTTTATGAATAACAAGGTGAGGGAATAATAAATAGAGGAGGGGATAAGAGAAGACACCGGAAGTAAATATAGCAAGGGATGTATGCCTTCGAGAGTCGACTACAGCCCTCACAACGGAATGCGCATTTGATCATAGTTATTCTTGATAAAATTCCCTCTTATTGTGAATGCGGAAGGTAAATGGGCCAATGTGGATAAGACTGTGTGGAAGCGGGAAAAAGGCAACTGATTGCGAGCCATAGCCCTTTTTGGTGAAATGGACAGATGCACCGTCTTTCTCAGTTTTCTAAAGACGCAAATGTCCATTTCCCCATTGTGGCATAAATGCCCGCTCCCGCCATTTACCCGTAATATCACGGGATTTAGTCAACGGCGAGGTATGTAGGAGGAATGAGTAGCTTAGCAACAGTAGAAAGTAGGATGGGCACATCGATTCCGTTTTATAAACGTTATCTCGTTGCACAACTGCATCCTTCCTAGCACGTTCTGCTCTAGAACACAGAGACGACTGCTAGAAATAAGGTTGGCTGGGAAATAGAAGTAATCAGTTATCGTGATTCGCAGCCGTAACTTCATGCCTACTGGTCGTCTCTGCGTTCTAGAGACGTCCGGGATATGAAAGAAGCTGACGCGAATTGAGACGTCGTTTTGTTAACAGAATTTAAGTATCCATAATATGTAGTAGAAAGTGACAGGAATGGATCACTCTACGGCGGCCCGCCATGACATGCCTGCCGCTTAGAGTCTTTCGTCAGTCTTAGCACGCAGGAGTAGTGTCCGACCGATCGAATTGAAGTCAAAGGAGAGTCTGGATCATTTCCTGCGTATGCAGCGGTACCGAGAGCATGGACACGGAGTACAACTATTTGGGAACGGGTTTGGAAATGGGATATAGACGGTCATGGGGACCCGCTAGGACACGATGTTTACTTTGCAATTCATCTCCATTGCTAAAGCAACAAGTACCCTAACGTGTCAACCATGCCAATTTTAGCATATCACCGAAGTAGAAAAAAACGTAGGTAGAAGAACATAGAATCTGACTACTGTGGAGGTCCTCTGTATTGTTATGATGGGATGATGTTGTAGTGGAAGAAGAAATAAGGTAGGAATGAATCACTTCACGGAGATCCGCTATAACATCCTGTTGCTTAGACATGATATGTGTAAATCGTCAGTCTAAGTACGCATAGGATGTCATAGCGCATCCGACCAACCAGGTCTGAGTTGTGAGTTTGGTTCGCGAGGGAATTGATTCGGCATTAGGTTGTGGAGGCCCGCTAGAACACGACGACTGCTTTGCAATCAACCTTTCGATTGTTAAAGCAATCCCGGGCTCTAGCATGCCGAACCATGCCAAGTGAGGTGAATTTATGAATGCAACGAAAAGAAAATATTGCCTATGTGGATGGTCACTTCGGATTGTACTAGATAATTTAATAATGATGAAGGAATTGATATGGAAATGTATAATAGAAAATGTTAGAAATGGATAGCAACACGGCGGAAATCTGAAATGAAACTCTGCTACTTGGAGTCTTCACTCTAAGCGCATATGACAGGCATACCGTGGTGTCAGACCGATCAGATCTTGACCACGACGAGGGTCGCAATGACTTCTTATGCGAGAGTAGATGGTCAGAGTCTCAAATACCGTAGGCATGAGCCCCTCAGCTGTTGATTCTGTTAGGTTGTAACTTTGAGATATATAGACACGATTAACAGTTCAACATTATAACTGTGCGCACCTTTGCGGGAAGCAGGACTGTGGTGACTGCCCAGAGTCGAACAACGTCCAGTCATTGCTTGAATCATCAATGATTGGTGTGTGTTTGACTCGAAGAAGACGGCATCACAAGAAACGGTCGATTGCTTACATAAAACACTGTAGAAGAGCGATACTGTAGACGATAGAAGTATCATCGTGACATGAACTTCCATAGTATTGGCAAGGATGACTGTAGAAGTTAGAAATATGGTCGTGACGAGGGAATACTGTAGTTTCAACGGGCACTTTAGGAGGTAGCAATACAGTCAATGGTGAGGGTACTGTAGAAGGGAGTGGATTAGGGTAGCATTCAGTTGTTGTTAGGAGCGGACTATGGTCCTGATAGGATTCACCCCGGTCCCTCACCTTGTCATGGTGAAGACTGCGATGCGAATTGGGTGGGATCATTAAATTACTATAGAATCAATAACGGGGACCGATCCAGGCTCTCTCCGTTTAAGCGTCATGTGACATGCTCAAAACATGCAACATGGTGCCAAAAAGGAGAGTGCAATGAATTCTGATTGTTGAATAGTTCGATAGGATCCCAGCTGATACAGGGAGCAAATGGTAATAAAGGGGACCGTAACGGCCTTCACTAGAATCGAGACTACTTTAACATCCTCTGAGTTGAAGCAAGCAGGATTCTAGAGAGGGCCAGTCACAGTCTAATGTTAAGTTGAAAGAAGGGAAGAGCTGACGCAGAGAAATAATGACTGCTCCTTTTAGCTGTTGCCGGGTGGGCTCATCTCTTTAGTATTACAAAAGCGATGAAGATGAACGTCCAGCCAACAGTTAGATGGAGCACGTCACTACGGTTCGAGGACTTCGGAAGATGGGGGCGCGGAGACCCCTTCAACGATAGAGAGACCCAGACCTCCATCATTTGGGTGATGGGATTTCTAATCGTTGGAGGGAGTGAACCGGCCATTGAATGTCATGGCCTGGGCAACAGGGTGGACAATTCAAGCCATTCTGCTTGAATAAGCAGGGGTGAGCGGTCATTCGTTATTCAAGCCTTGCGAGAGCGGCGTTGTTATTCAAGCCTTGAATAACCTTTTGACTGTATTTCGACCATATAGACCTTTCTATGATGCCAAACACCGCCAAAAAATTTCATATGCTGAAAACAGTGTACCAGACGCCTCGGTGGTACGTTCGAACAAAATATAGAATAATTGCTTGATACTGCGATCATTATGCTATAATTGTTTTGCAATTTTGACCTCAGGAATAAGCGTTCTACTTCTCCAAACTGTACTTTTTGCTCTAGAAGCCATCCAGACAACTTGTGTAATCATAAAACATCTCTCTAAAGCAGTTAGAAAGTAACAAAATCAGGTCGCTGGAATGGCTCAAATAAACAAAAACGTTGACAATAAATTAGAAAAGTCAAGAATAAGAAGATTTTCGAATGATTTCAATACTTGGAGCCTTATAAATCCAATCGAAACACCGCGATGTTATTCAAGGCTTGAATAACATTCCATTTTACGCAAGCCTTGAATTTCGCGGTCGCGCCGCTCAGGAATGATTCAAGGCTTGCGAATACGCTTGCATTGTCCACCCTACTGGGCAATGCATAGTATTGAATAAATATGAAATGGAATTTGAAAAACGACATCCGGAAGAGGAAGCGCATTGCCACTCCAACTATCAAGAAGAGCGATATTTGGGAGGTGGCCCTTGGCCCTTGGTGGGAGTTGGCCTTTACCTTCTGATCGTGAGTAAACCAGTGCCATCTTTCACGGAACAATGACGGTTCTGGATCGTCGTCCGCAGTCGGTGTTGCACTGTCTGAAGGGCCGTGTATTTGATATCAACTCAATATTGAATCAAGTAACGTGATTCTCATTAGAAGAGCGATGAAGATTTACAAAGCGTAAAAGACTTATGCCTAGCAAGGTGAGAAGCAGGATGAGCCGATGACCTAAGTCCGGGCCCCGTTGCAGAAGAACACTGTGTTCCAGTCAATTGCATCAGGAGCACAGAGCCTTCCACAATGAGTTCCGTGACCTGTCGACTGTACGAGACGATGGAACCTGTAGAAGAAGGCAACGGGATCGGAGACGTCCATTGCGGTGATGTACGGCGTCCACTTACAATTAGTAGTTCAAGGAAGTTGATAATCTCCGCAAATTCTGGACATCCACGGGTGAAAAAAGAATTGAGCCGCGAAATGAGCACCAATGTCTTGGTTCAAGCGCTCTGTGGAAAAATGGAAAAGGAGGTATAAAGCACAGATGGTTGTGACACCTCACGAAGACAACGGCTAATTTCAAAGACAATCAGAAGCGGCAAGCGGGTTTGTTATTGGATGTGGTTTCATTGAATATATCAAGCCACACCTACTCTAGAATTATGTTTACCTTGCTATCCTGTAAATAGAATGAGAGCAGATGAATGAAGTTAGAAGCACGATGGGGAGGATACTGTAGGAGGAAGGAATTAGTATGGAAGTGGGGATGTTGTTGGAGGAGCGAAGTAGCAAGGGGGTTACAGTAGAAATGCTGCGACAGCAGCCCAGAACAGCGCGTGGACCAAAGAAAGACACTTCGATGTGGTGTTCCTGTTGGCCATGCACTGCTCTGTGCAAACCGTGCAGTCTGTTGCGTGGTGCTCCTCATTCCAGAAAATGTGTTTTTGAAAAAAATTTCATTGTCCGAAATAAAGATGAATATGAAGTGGACAGACTTCACCGTGTCGAAATCCGTAGTGTAGAACTCTTCCAATGCAGTCTACACGGGGGAAAGTCGATGGCGATATGACCGTCATAATGAAATGTGGCGTAGGATAGAAGAGTGAGTACTGTAGCATAGGGGAGTCGACTGCCGATGTCCGAGGCCCGCGCAGTAGGAAGAGCACAGTTCAGCGAAGCCATGATTTGCCGGCCACCCCTACTCCGGCAGTCACCCCTACTCCGGCAGTCACCCCTACTACTGCTTCTACTGTGCGTGCCTGATACAGGAAAGCGAAGTATGGTAGGACTATATCGAATTAGCAATGGAAGTATGAATGCAGTAACCCAGAGGAGGCAAAGAGTCAAATGATTGGTCTCATGCTAACGGTGAGCTGCAACACGGGAGGATAATCCTTCAGTAATGAACCAGTAATGATTCCCTCACTAGAGATCCACGACGAGCTTGGGTCATCAATTCTCTTCCCCTATGATCATATTTAATGATCTGCCACTGAATATGGGGACACTTGGAGAGAGAGAAGACGATGACCGTCATGTACGGAGTCTGATTTGCGGAGTCAACATGGAAGGCATGTGTGTTAGTCGTAGCTACAGTACTGGCCAAAAGGTTATCCAATCGTTATTTTCACACATATTTGTTCTACTCTCGTTTCCTTCACAGTGCAGCTAGAGGTCCAAAATTTTGATATATAATAAGGTATTCAAAAAGCTTTAAAATTATAGGGTTCCGAGCATTCCTGTTTTCCTGGTTCGTGAGTTATAGCCAAAATGATGATAAACGATGATTTTGGTTGATTCATCACAACTTCCGAGCAAAATTAGCTAAAAATTCGCGGTTGTACTCAAAATGTCCGTAATTTCACGGGCTTTCGAATGAACTTAAAATCTTCATAAAATATTAAGCGATCACAAAGATACAAGCCGTTGAACAAAGGTACAAAAACTGGAAATCAGTCAGTCATATGCGAAACTTGAAAAAAGGACCAAACTTTGTGTTCCTACGGGTCTAACACGTTTAAAAAGACATAATAGGTATATTTTTTACTTATGTGGTCAGTAATGGTAATTTCAGCACTGCTCGACATGATTGAATAATTTCCACTTTTTGTACCTTTGTTCAACGGCTTGTATCTTTTTGATCGCTTAATATTTTATGCCGATCTTAAGTTCATTCGAAAGCCCGTGAAATTACGGACATTTTGAGTACAACCACGAATTTTTAGCTAATTTTGCTCGGAAGTTATGATGAATCAACCAAAATCATCGTTTATCATCATTTTGGCTATAACTCACGAACCAGGAACACTGGAATGCTCGGAAACCCATAATTTTAAAGCTTTTTGAATACCTTATTATATTTCAAAATTTTGGACCTCTAGCTGCACTGTGAAGGAAACGAGAGTCGAACAAATATGTGTGAAAATGACGATTGGATAACCTTTTGGCCAGTACTGTATGCTCAACCATAGAAATTCACGGAGTATTGAGACTAAGCGAAAAAAAACACGGAGGATTGTGAGGGCTGCCATCTACGGCCGCCCTCGTTGCAGCGAAGAAATGTACAAAGAGCATCTTTGCTATCATCTTTGTGCATGCCTTCTCCGTTACGAGAGACGGCTAGAGGAGAAAAGGAAGCAAGGCCTAGATGAATATCGTGCAAGTGCGAAAGTCTGCACGTGTCGGAAGCAAGGGGGCTGAGGAATTGCACAGATCGTGCCGAGAATTCCGATTTATATATCCCCGAGGATGAAAGACAACAGATTCTGGTTAGTTATGCCATAATGACGAAACGGGCAGATGTCCAGTGATACATTAGGACAACAATGCATCTGTCCACTTCACCATTACGGCACAAATGCCCATGACTTTCTTGTCTTTCATTGAATACGATCAGCAATTTTCATTTTTCCCTTACGATTCATTCGTTCGGGAATCCTGTGTGTTGATAGGACTTGATTGAGAAGTGCAGGGAAAGGGGAAGAGGGCAACCACTAGTCGGCTGCCCTCATCACAGCGTAGGTGCGATCTCAGAGCACATATATCAGTCTGAGATCTGACGCACACCGTAACGAGGTTCAGCCACCCAGCCCTGGGACAGTTCAACGAGACATGAAATTACAGGGGAAGAGTAAATCAGCCGCCCTCATCGCGGCATAGAACTGGCAATAGGAAATTTCGTCTCCTTTTGCCGAGTCTACGTCGTGACGAGGTAACGACTGCACATAAGTCAGGTTGGGATAGTATAGGGGAATTGACTATCCGTCTAACAAAGAACAGAAGAAACGCCATCTTTAAGCAATTGAGGAAGCGCTAGCAGCACAGTTTTCAAATCTATGATAATAATGATTCATAAATTATGAATCATAATTTTCATAAATAAACTAGTAGATGCGATGGTGACTACATGAAAAGACGAAGAAGAAGGCATCCGGGAGTCGGTTGCCCTCATCACAGCGTAGGTGGATCTCAGAACTCGATTGATTAGTCTGAGATCACACGCAGACGGTAACGAGGAGCAGCCGTACAGCCCCTTTGGGTCAGACAAGGAAGATAATGGAAATTTGGGAACAAGTTAGCATCGCTCATCGCAGAGTAGGGAGCATCTAAGAGCTCTTTAGTCTTAGATCGGGCCTACGCCGTGACGAGGGACGACCTTTCGAGTCCATTGCAATAATGAGAAGAGTGGAGAGATTGGTCAGCACCTCCAGCACATTGTCTGGCCCCGCCCACTCAATCATCGAATCCTTCGTCGCTGATTGGTTCATTCAAATGGGGCAGGAATGGAATCAGAGGAATTCCAGAATGACTGAAAGCGCGAGATTTCAAAATGAGACTGAATCATTTGAGGCTCAAATTAAATGCAGGAGAATGATGGAAAATGATTCGAGTGAAAGAGAAGAGCACCATTCACACTTGCGCCATATTTAGGTACTATCACTGTGGCCATTATCACGAGCATCTGTCCATTTCATCGCTATGGCACAAATGTCCATGGCCCTCTTGTATTGCACCCAATGATTCATCCTGGGGATCAAATACAAGAGGAAAACATGCTCAGGGAGCATCCAGGAAGAACTTACATAGATAATGTAGAGTGAAGATGGTAATCGTGAGTAAGCACCCCTCATCACAGTGTAGAGCGAATCTCAGAGCTCGTTGGTCAGTCCGAGATCAGACATACACTGTAACAAGGTGCCACCACTCTGCCCCCTTGAAAATCACTGACAAGCAATGAGAAAACAGAGAGAAAAGAAATTCAGGGCATGTACCCTTACATCAATATGCGCATTCGTTTCTTTCAGAGTCGTTAAGAGGCTATTTTCTTGGAAAGAGCAAGGAGTTCAATGCCATTGGGAAATGGATCAGATGAGGCTTTATGAGGAGAACAAGGACTAACTCGCCCTCGTCTCGGTACTGGGCTACCCTTAGATATCTTCTGATCAGTCCAAGTATAGAACATTACAGGGACGAGGAGGCTCAGTTCTTCCCCAGAGAAAAGTGTCAAACATGGCTATTTTCCAGAAAGAAGGACTATATGAGCAAGAAAGTACTGTGCTGAAGGACCATAGAGGATGGCTAACCTCGCTGTTCGTCGAATTGTTCTTGATGCAGCAGATGAAAATCGTTCTTGTTCTTGAAGGTGGTATATTCATCAAAGTCATTACTGAGAGCTATCAGGAGTGAAGTGGATTTCGGAGAGTGAAATGGGACGAATGGATGCCTTCCATCCTCAACGCCCTCTGTAATTTCACCCCGCCCCTTTCACTCCGCCTTCCAGGAACTCCTTGTTGATTGGTCCATTGAAAATGAGAGGGGAAGCAATAACACAAATAGGCAAAAATTTGGAAACATTTCCATGTCGCTGCGCAATGGTTCATGGAAACATGCGATCCATGGAACTACGGCACAGCCGGTGTGACAATTATTCCTAATAACTTCCCGTGAATCTCGAGAAATAACAAAAAAATCACTACGCATAATCATTTATTCAAACGTATCGTTCGGCGAGCTTAGATTTAGGATAACAATTTTACTCAAAATCATTCTAAAATAGTTATCTTTCTGGGGAATTATTTTCATCATGGAATCACACCTTATTTCTTTCTTCAACTCTATCGACTTCAATCAACATTAGACTAATGGTCTAAATCAAATGCATTCTCGAGGCCTGTTTCTTCAAGACTTAAAGACACCACCACATCGTGAATCATTTCCTCGTTAACGATTTCCACTGCTTGCAAGTATCCTCCCCTCATTCATTCAAATGAACTGAATACGATCTGCTTGCAATGAAAAATCAATCGGACTTTTCACGAGTCTTTGTTGTTGATTATTATCACCGTCTTAAAGAACGCACTGCATGATGTTCGGAGCGCGCTATTGTTTCGACTTACTTCATGGGTCTTTCAGAAGCGAAGTATTTAGAATACGGCAGCCGTGTGGATACGGTAGTCTGCCTTGCAATGCACGTTGCACTCGCAGTGTACTCCCAATCAAATACAGTCGAGCCTTCACATGAATCGAATACTACTTGTGAAAGATAACTTACTGTAGTTTTGCGAGAGGACCTTGATTTGGTCCCATAGGGAATGATGAGGATACGGTAGTCGGCCGGACAAAGGGACGAGCGTACATGGCAATGCAGCTATGGTCCAGACAAAGGGGATGAAAAGCGACGAATTGAAGGGTGCGTTATGAGAATAATAGCGTTGCGCGTTTGAATGGGAATGATTCGGGAAGGGGGAAAGCGTATCGACTATCTCTTCCTCCCATTCAGTGAATGATCTGATATCCTTCCCGCCACTCATTAATGTTTGCCCTGTGGCAATAATTCGTTGAATTGGAAACCAATCATTCAAAGAATTATTGCCACAGGGAAAATATTCATGAATGGCGGGAAGGACATCAGATCATTCACTGAATGGGAGGAAGAGATAGTCTATCCGCTTTCCCCCTTCCCGAATCATTCCCATTCAAACACGCAACGCTAGAGAATAAGTAGAGAGGGATAATAGAACACAGAGAGGCGACGACGCGATAGCGATTTGGGAGAATTCGGCTGATGTCTGTCAAAGTGACCCCACGCAATCTGAATCATGTCATGTGTCGCATTCGAATGAGCCGGCGACATCTTTGAACTGTGAAGGCGAAGATGATACTTTTTATGTGATCGCCAAGGGACTGTTATGTGAACACATGTTTTTCTTCGCCTTCATGGTTTGAGGGGCCTAATTCGAGCGGAAAACAAGAGCGTCGTGGGCTTTGCGCCATAATGACGAAATGAACACTTGCACCTTGCGAATGATCAGAACTATGGCGCATCTGTCCGCTTCATCATTACGGCCCAAATTTCCATTGCTCTCTTATCCTATATTCTAGGGTGTCGCATTTGGGACGGATTTGCATTTTTCTTCTCTTCGTCAATACTGACCGGTCGTGTTTATTGCGCAAGAGACAAATGATGAAATGAGGACAGAGACGAACTATGCAAATTCGTCCCAAATGCGACACCCTACTATATTCATATGACGAGTATACCGAACGGCTATAAAAATGATAAATTGGTCTGTGGCTATCATCCGAGGCTCTCGTAATGGTAGGGGACGCTACCCGTTCGAGTCAATCTTGCCGATTCGAGAAGGGAGAGAGACGACAGCTTAGGACAGGTAGAGAGAAGTGAACTGAGTAGACGGCACTAATCCTGACTTTTGCCCCTAGCCCAGAAAGAAGCCTTGCATTGCACTCTGTGCATCGGTCTAAGCCAAGACAAGAGAACCGTCTTGATTTGGGTGAAGGGAGAATGGAGGTAGAACTGTTTGAAGAAATAGTCGTTGAATATCGTCGAGGACCTCACGATGACAAGCAACACATTCACAAATTGTTCTTTTGTTGAATGTAATGAGCTGTCCTCGTGAGTTCAACTGCGGTACAAATAGACAGGGAGTACCATAGTTGGAGTAACAGAAGGGGAGGAACTGGGAGTGAATGACTCTATGGTATGGGGGACATTTCTTAGGCTGATTCTCACTGTTTCGCGTGAGAACGTCGATGATTATTGTGAGAAGGGGGAGGGACAAAGAAGATTTCGAATGGAAGGAGAAGTATAAATACGTGGCGATCCAGAATCACAAAAAAATTGTCGATGTAACCATCTCTCCCGAATTTAACACGCTAATCGTTCTGCAAAAATACAATTGTATTCACAACTGGGTTTAGGTAATATCCTATTATTGGATTAAAGTGTTCCGGAGGCTTCAAATGCCGTTCTGGAATAACTCGTTTAGTTTTCATTTTCACGTTTTGCCGTAAGAAACAAAGTTGTTCGTTTCGTCAAGAGCATCAACTTTCATGTTGGTAGTATTTCATGAAAATGAAAACGGAAGGAGTTATGAGTTGTGCGGAAATGGCCTGCGCGGAAGTGTCTTGTGTAGAAATGTCTTGTGCAGAAGTTTCTGTGCGCAAATTTCGTGATCCCGAAATAAAATAAGTTTCACGCATTGCATATAATAGTGCTTGAAATATGTTTATGCCCGTTATCCGAAGCAAATCGGAATGGGGAGGCATCGGAGCCATCTTCCCAGGCTCTCTTACCCAATAATACCTAAACATAAGTCCCTTCAATGCGCAACAGGATTTTCTTATCAACGTTTTGATGCCCATCTGTTCGTCCTTTCAATAACATATTTTACGTCTCTTTCCATCCTCTGTCCCATAGAGTGCTTTGTATCTAATAATGGCTTGCCTTTCGCATTGACTGCCCCTTTCCCTTCATCCCATGCAATGATGTGTTTCAACATTCGTTGTGCTCACGCAAGAAATCTCGCAAATGCTCAGACAGATTGATAGATTTCCCAGATATTGTGGATCTATCCTTCTGCATAGCATTAGCGGGAAGATCTCGCAAAGACTGTAGCAAAGGACTTAGTAATGGAGTTCTGCCATAGAAGAGATGACTGTCTGAATAGAAGAGGGGATGTGGGTGACTCGACGGGGCAATAGTCAGGCCCTCGCAATAAAAGTCACATTCCATCGACAGTTCTTCTTCAGGATGCGAATGCACTTTTACTGTGGGGGTCGGCGACTTTTGCCGAGGGGAGGAGACGCAGTAAGGGGAATGGAAGGAAAAGGGGAAGTGATTGGGGGAAGCGGGTGGAAAAGGGAAGGGGATCACTCCACTGCGACCCGCCATGACACATTTGGATGCTTAGATTCTCTTCGGACTAAGCATGCAAGGAGTGTCATAGCGTGTACGACCGATCAGATCGGGGGACATTGCATGCTGCCAGTGACTCGCTATGGTACAATTGAGGCTTTGAGTTCCTGTCGTCATTCAAAGTCACAAGTGTGCCATTGCGAGGCCATGGGGACTACAGTAGGAAGGGCATTTTGAGAGACGCTTGCATGCGAGAAGACTGATGGCATACTGACTAAGGAATGGGGACGGAGGCGGGATTTCGGGATTAAGGGTGAGGGGGGGGAATCTCACGATCGATTTACGGCGACCCACTATGACTGATAGTACACTTGGACTGCACATATGATCGTCCAAAGTAGCCTGACAGTCATAGGGAGTGAAACCGGCAGTGATCAAAAGAATGAGAGGAATGGAATGGGAACAGGGGTGAAAGACAAAAGCACCATGAATGTTTACGCAATAATGGTGAAGTGTACAATTGTGCCATCGTTCTCGTCGTCTGCAAATGCACTTTGTCCATTTCACCGTTATGACGCAAATGTCCGTGGCGCTCCTGTATTATACAAGGAAATAGATCAACTGGCGGCGACCCTCCATGACAGATCAAGAGCTTGGAGCTTATCGGTGAGTCTAAGCTTGCATGTCCTGGCATAGAGTGTCGAAACGCACTGATCGGGGGGAGAGAACGCAACACGGGCGTCTCGCCATCGCCTGTCTATTCAATGGAGGCTCTACAGTCCAATGAATGGACAGGGAATGGCGAGACTGTCCTTGCAGGGGGTGGAATTACTAGGGTATGTGGACTAGAAAAATGGGATGTCGAATAGGAAAGACGTATACGGCTTTCGCATTCTTGTGATGCAGGATTCATGGCTGCGATATCATATAGAAGCAGGTGAGTGAGAATTTCTTTTAGAGGAAGAGAGAAGGTATGGGACTTGTATGTACTTATAACTCCAGCCCTCACCGTGCTGAAGCATAGGACAGGTTCAAGATCATGTGTCTATGCGCCAGCACAGAGAGTGATTAGGAGTGGAATCAGTGATTAGATTGAGTGATCAGCGATGTTCGTCTAGAGGTAAATGACGCCTTTGATCATCGTGCCTCGTCAAAGATCACCAACTACCTCTAGACGAGACAAGATCGCCGGAGGGTGGAATGGGTTGGGATAATAATGTGAGGAAAGACATGACGATCTCTACACAATGCACACTGACTACGACTACTTTTTCGCTAAAGGAGGGAAAAAATATAGAGGGAAGGATCATTCAAGCACTTGTAGCTAATCACATGCGGATAATTTATGCTAGCAGATCCACGGTAATCAAACTATTTAGGTAAGGAAACGTAGTCTTCGTGGAACACGTCTGTTTTCAATGGGCGCGAATTCGCTTAAGCCCCGCCTCCATGCTTCGCTGATTGGCTCGTGCGACTGAATCGTGGAAGCTAAATCGATTCTACTGAAGGGGCATGAACAATATTCCACACAAAGCATCAATTGTAAGAAGATCATGACTGCTGTCATAGCCAAGACATTAACGCCGAATTGCAAGTTCGAATAATACCAGAGATTAGTGAGAATTTTGATGCACCACTTATTTCTAATGAAGTGAGGGTAGGCGAGATCATAATGCGGGATCAGGAACGACTCGGAGATGACTCCTCTTCCCTGTTTCGGATGATAAACAACTCTGAGTCACACTGCCCCTTGTTCCCTTTCTGAGTTGTCCACATCTGGCAGTCACAAGGCTCTCTTGTTTTCTCTACAGAAGTCACATTGTCCCGTTCTCTGTTGATCGAACACTCTCTCCTTCCCTGTCCCTTTCTGGAAGCCGCACTTTTCTCTCGCTTCCTGGACACTCTTCATCTCTCCTTCACCCTTCCGCCCTCTTCCCCCTCTTGAGATCCTCGAGTTCACCCCGCCCAACTGCGACAGTCACAGATGAGTTGAGTCAGTCTGCCGCCTTCCATCCTACTCCATCTTCCTCTCCAATCCCCCCACTTCCTCGGTCCTGACCGTGGTTGCTGACTGTGCTGGTCCACATGAACATATAATTGTGACTAGAGCATTCGGCAACCATGGCTGCCGTCGATCTCCGCTCCCCCAAGCGGCGGCCCAGCCGCGCTATCACAGCCCCTGTCTGCTGACGAGAAATGATCAGCACCCACCGGCTGTGGTCGCGAGGCCTGGTTGCTCTTTAAACACCAAGAGATGGAGGAAACACGAAAACACAACAGAAAACAGAGTGAAAAGTTAAAATTGGGGAAATGGGGCACTGCACCGGAGCTCAAAAATCTTGCTTTGAAAAAATGCTACTCATTGAAAATGACTCATATTGATCGTTTTAAGGGGGCATAGAAGCTCATGAAGTGGGTGTATGACAAAAGCGCGGGAGCAAAAGCGCGGACGACAAAAGCGCGGACGACAAAAGCGCGGGCGACAAAAGCGCTGACGACAAAAGCGCGGACGACAAAAGCGCGGAATGAATTATCTCGGTCCTGAGAAGGTATAAAATGTCATGCTAGGTGTCGTTAGAATCAGAGTGAGCTATACTATGCAACGACAACTAGCATGACTCGATATACCGTCTCCGGACCGAGATATTTCATTCCGCGCTTTTGTCGTCCGCGCTTTTGTCGTCTGCGCTTTTGCCGTCCGCGCTTTTGTCGTCCGCGCTTTTGCTCCCGCGCTTTTGTCATACACCCAAGTAGTCAAACTGCTACTTATATTTCAAGTTAATGGATGGCTTTCTTTAACTCGAGGATTTCAGTTCTTCGAAAAGGCAGAGATCATTCCTTGTATCGTTCCGAGAAAGATTCATTCATAAAGCGGCCTTCATTTATCTTCGAGCGTCTTGGAGTGATGGATGAGCAATGGGGGAACACTAACTTTAGCCGCCTGGGGAACAATAGCTTTGCAATTCCCATAAAGGACATGAACGGGCATGTGAGTGGGAGCGAGGTGAAACAATTTGGTAGTAGTTGGCTAATAGCGCCAAAAGAAAAGTGTACAAAACATGCTTGTAAGGTTCTCTTATGAGGATGTTATTGACAGCCGGTGACTTCCTAGCCGTCTAACTTCATTCCCAGCGGTCGTCCCTGCGAAGCGCGAGACGACCGCCCGTTTAATGGATACTAAAGACATACAACTTGCAAAGCCAAAGACACTACGAGATGTGCATTGGCTGTAAAATATATATATTTTAGGAAGATAAAAGGAAAAATCAGTGCGTCGCCCAATCACAAACATATTTATGATTCTGTTGAAACTTATTCTATATTGCGAACAAAAAAAATTAAGTGAATATTTTTAAGAAAAATATTTTCACCCTGAATCTCAACGTCCTCCTGCCCAGCATCTTTCATTTTTTGCTTCAAATCGTGCTCGTAGCACGAGTCCAGAAAGTCGAACTGCATGCCTGCAAGGGAGCGTTTGGCACTGTGCCAAAGAGCCGGCATCGTGGTGTCAAGCGGAACGAAAAATCTCACTGTCAACTGCTTCGGGCGTGCAGTTGCTCAGTTGACGGATTCGGTGCAGTGCTGAGATGACGCATCGGCGGGTGCGGTTCACTGCAATTTTGAATGCATTTTTGTGTTTTAATTGTAATAAATAAGAGATAAATTCATCAGATTTAGTAGTTTGACTACTCCATGGAACGTAAGAAACCCATCAGAAACATAACCCAGAAAGTACTCAAACTGCCAACCATAAATTCTTCCGTTGCTATTGCAAAGCTCATTATTCCTCCGGTCCATTAGGCCTACATGTCTTCAACGTTCGCCAGAACACGAAAGTATGAGGGCTCGACTATTTTCATTTTGCACATGTTTGCAGTGTAAAATGATCGAAGAATGGAATGGACTAATCTCCCGTTCTCTTCTTTCTTGCGGCCGTGTTCTTGTTACCAAATAATCCCATTCTAAATTCAGCCGTCGCTTCAGGCTCTCATCATCATTTTCTCCCTCATCATCCCATTGTAATTGCGAATTTTTAAATACCACCAGCCCTGGCCTATGTGCCTTAGGTTCTCATATTCAAAGTCAGTCATTACTCCGTCAAGCTCCGTTCCCAAGTCTTTAACCCCTTGAAGAGGATGACACTAGACGGGATGAGCCCACGCTCGAAATATCTTCAGCCCACATTTCCCAATCCGTCAGGAGAATAAAAGGTGCAGAGAAGCGTGGTCTTTTTTGCGTGCGACCAGATTGATGCCGGTGATTTGGAGTGTCCCAGGGGAATGTTTCATAGACAACCCAGCACTTTTCCACCTCTTCATCCCTAGAAATCCAAAAACCTTCAGTTTCGCATCACTTTCGTCTATTCGGCTAAAGATCGTGGAGACCACAAGGCCATTATCAAGCCAACCAGGAAGGTCCGGGCAGTGAATGATGAGCTGTCTGGGATTTGGGATGAAAGGCAACATTGCCTTGAGATATGAACGTTCCGGAATTTGCATCACATCTCTTTCAACATAGGGCTATTCCCATAAGTTTCATGAAGTTTTGTTATATGAATGTCAGAAAAAGATTCTATTCACTTGGGTCTGTTGTTCACAATTCACACAGCAACACTTCTCTGCTCCTCAAATTCAATCCACCCTTGTATCCCCGTGACCTAGGATATTGCAACAATATATGAGATCTGGTGAAGGGACATCTGGCTCGAGGATGGTGGGGGGAGGGAGGAGTGCAATGGGCTGTTCTTTGTGGCAACATGAATGCTGGCTACTATAGCTCGCAGTTTGAGTACGATAACAGTTATGTTTCACGAAATCAATAGCTCTCAAGATATACAGAGCAGTGAAACATAAGTGATTTCGTACTCAAACTGCCAACCATTCTTGGTTATCCTCCCTTGTGGCACGAGCTCCCCTTTCAAGATTCCACGCTTCTCACATTATGATGTCATGTTCGTATGAAATGGCTAATGGGCCATGGGGAATCCCCCGATGAAGTATCCCGTTAGGATGTCATAAAGAACGTCAACGAGGTTCCACTAATTCTGCACGTTGCCCTTCGGAAACAATAAATAGCTGCGTTCTTTATGGACTTTGTACTCCGGCAAGAAAATGAGCTGGGGCTTACTCTCGCTGGGAACTCCCATGTACAACTGATGAGTAATTGCAGAAAATACGAGAGAAATGATGCCAAGGAAAGAAAGATGCGAACACTATTCTCTGGAACCGTTTAACGGCTCAGGCGGTTGAAAGTGTGAAAGGCAAGAGCGCCTTGGATATTTGCGCCATAGTTATTTTCATTTCACCATTTTTGTAACTGACATTTTCATGAATAATAGTTTTCTCACTATTGAATAGCCTCTGTTGTTGAAAGACCAATGGTTGTCGTGCTTCAGCCTCTCTCCTCATTCTGGAGACCTCTGCGACCACGGGCGAGGTCTGAAAGATATTTACTGGATATCTGATAAATATTGACCCAAAAATAAATATCAAGAACCCAATATATGATCGTGAATGACCCACACAACAATTCTCCTCTTCCTTGCTAGAAATAGACAAATTACTAATAAAATCCTGTCTAAATATGAGCGCATCTGTCTAGGACCTGGAGAAAATAAGCAACACCGCTTTAGTATAAGGGTATGAATGAATAGTACACGATACATTCGAGAACCTTCTCTCAGGAATTAATTAAGAATACAATAGTTATATTCTCCTTTCCTTCTAACCACGTTATGGTCACTATTTCAATCGTTTCTACACTAGGGAACGAATTTTCACAAATAAGTGCAACATAACTCTCCGCCACTCATTCCGACCGACTGTCTATGATGAGCGAGAGAGAATGGTTCACCGGTGCGCACGGACGAAAGTCGTTCCATAATGCATTCCCTACTAACCATTATCTACACTTGTTCGAATATTTTTTACTATTTTTTATGTAGGCAACACCAGCCTCACATAATGAAATGAAGAACTAAACAGGCAATGCTTTCTTGTTGGGTGTCATTAAAAACATTAAAATACAAATAAAGTCCACCTTCACCGGTGGCCTGGCAGCCTGCTCCTCCGGCCCAACTGCCTCGATTTCTCTTATGGCAAAGGCTCCAGCGAGTACGTAGATAGTCACGGCGACCACTATGCCCAGGTGC
The DNA here is from genome assembly GCA_014805445.1 of Diplogasteroides magnus. NCBI lineage: Eukaryota > Metazoa > Nematoda > Chromadorea > Rhabditida > Diplogasteroididae > Diplogasteroides > Diplogasteroides magnus. The sequence goes on from JACMIF010000734.1 coordinate 19,678, forward strand.
AGGAAGTATGGGGCGATCTGAAATGGTGGTCATTTATCACATGAGAGCGATGGAGAGAAGTGGGGTAGGGCACCCAAAACATGCATACGTTGCAGCATTTTCGAATTTTCTTTCCTAATCGCATCTGACATGCGCTATACACTAAAACTATCGTTAGAATTTCCTACCGGTTACCGCTTCGTGAAGGCTGAGTGGAACCTTTTTTCTCTTTATTCTTCCAACTTCAAGCAGAAGTTCTGGACTGCGTTTGTTTTTAGAGATTGCTGCACCAGATGTCTACTGCATTCGCGCACAACTGATATTTACAGGTTTACCAATGGAAACATTGTTTTCGAGATGTTTCAGTGATAGCAGCGAATACCTTGGCCACATCGATCTTCTTCTCATTCGTGAACTGGCGCTTCTTGAAGACCATTGCCTACTTCAACTCCTGGAGTTCTATCCCTAAGCCTTTCCAGGAGCAACTTCAGGATTCCTCAAGCCTCTCCAGGAGCAATTTTAGGACTCCTCTAGCCTCTCCTGGATCAACTCCAATGACTGTTTCTAATGTCTTCTGAGTCGTCGTCTGAGGAAGCCTTTGGCAAGAACCATGGACCGCCTGAGGAGGTTAGATACCTTGCAAAAAGGCGGAACGGAGCGGAAATTACTCTGCTACTCGAATAAAGACAAAAACCGGGAGCCGCAAAATGGTTTTTGCGATAATAATGACGGAATGAAGCCGGAAAAGGTAAGCGGCTCGAACGATATTATGGGAAACCAAGGCAGGCTATTACAGTTGGCAATTTGACTACTTTACGGGTTATGTTTCACAGAGAGTATATCATCAAATATATAGTAGCATTGAAACATATGCTAAAACGCAGTAAATCTGCCAAGCATATTGGCTATCAAGCCAGGAGCACTCAATGTGGGGTCATCTCATGGATGGGCGAGGGTAAGAGGGTGAGAGGGGCCGGAGGGGGCGGGGCTCGCACCCCCCCCCCCCTCAACTGATGAAGTAGTATGTATAGCACAAGGAACAATGGGGAGGGGGACAGCTGATTGACTTAGGCTTCTGCTGTTTTGGGAATTTGCGGGGAGCGAGAGAGAGAGTGGACGGGGAGAGAGTAGAACTACTTCAAATCAGATAAGCAATCGGACTTCCTCATGCAAGTCCTGGATTTTCCAGAGAATGCTCAATGTGTATTTGCACTAGGGTTTCTACATCGGTATTCAAATTCACTTCTTAATATTTCATTATCCGCGGAGCGGTGGTTTCTATGAGTGATAGACAACCGCTCCGCGGAGAATGGAAGAGTCAGAAATGAATTTGAATACCGATTTAGAAACCCTAATTTGCACCATGCTGGTTGAAAAGACATTGCTGTCACCATAACGGCGCGAATATGGAGAACCTCTACTGGTTTGAGACAGAGAGAGGAGAGAGTAAAATCAGTGTTGCAGAATATAATAAGGACTATGTAGGACATGAGAAAATTTTCACGATGATGTGAAGTGCAACATCTCATGTGCATTTGCACCATAATGATAAATCTATTTCATCAGTTTACACAATTATAGGGCAAACGCCCGGTTCTCCTTCAGATTAACAGCGGATAGGTACAAGACGGATAAGAGCGTCGTGGACATTTGCGCCATAATGGTGAACTGTACAGATTTGTCATGCTCAAGTGCCCATTTCATCATATTGATGCAAAAGTTCATGGCACTCTTGATCTTATAGCACATGTCTGGAAGGAGAACTGGAGATTTGCCCAACTATGGTTTGAACATCATATTTTCATCATTGTGGCGCAAATGAGCATGGTGCAGTTGCACCCTCTAAACACACTCTGTCCTTGTTACTGGTTCGAGTGTACGTGTTTTCGACTGCACGAAACGAAGTTTGCGGGAGGAAGTTCTTGAACGAAAACAACGGCTCACGCACGACCAAAGGACTGCACTTCAGGTATTTACGAAGGGTTCCAAATCGGTAAATTTGTAGTCATTCTCCTCCGCAGCGTTGTTGTCTATCAGAGGGTGAGACAACCGCGCTCTGGGGAAGAATGACGGAAAATTTGCCGATTTAGATACCTCTGGCTTTTACTGAGAGATGCCCTCACTGTCAGCCGCGAATCTTGAGAACTGAACTGGAGGATATTCGGGTTTGTAACACGGTAGAAGAGTGCTTTCGTCGATTGTCTAAATGTTATCATGGAACGGTGGTCTTTCACATGAATGAGATAGCCGCTCTTCACGAATCAGACGACAGGCAACTGCACTATGCTACCGGTATAGCAACCATAGTGGAGATTAGTCTTGATAACAACTCGCTAACTTGGAGCAAGTAGACTGTAAAGCGTAACGATGAAAACGACGCAAATATATATATCAACGATGAAGCATCCCATATGGGTGACAAAATCACCCTTGGAGACCGGAATAAAGTGTTCCGGAGCAGTGTTTGAACTCGCGTTAAACTCCGCAAACTCTGTGAGCCTGAGAACTTGTATGAATGTACACAAACAAGTTGCTGCCAGCATGCGCAATGGAGTATATGCAGCCCGGATCGCATTACCACTTGGCACTTCAGCGGCTCGAGAATGTTCTATTTACTCTACTTCATCAACTCCCGTATCTATATCTTATAGTCGGATGAGCGGGAGGAGAGTGCATACGGGACAATGAGTCAATACACTATGGTTGGCAGTTTGACTAGGTTTTTCGGATATGTTTCACCGTGGCTACATATATTGAATTTATAAGAGCTGTGAAACATATCCGAAAAGCTAGTCAAAATGCCAACCTTACAATACACCCTATCTGTGACCACTGTCGGCATATGAGAGCGCACTGCGGTTGAAGGTTTGCTTGCGAATTTGGCTGTGTTTCACTGATCCACAATCGGATGTGCGAGTATTATTGAGGGAAACCAACTTGATATACCGAGTACACACACTCCATCTGGCTGACGATTGTGCACTCTCAAATTTGCGTGCTATTTCGTCGTTTTTCTAACCATTAGCCATGATTTTGAGTAGGTTTCACGCTCAACATATGGAGACTGACTTTCAAATCCGTTTACCACAATAATAAAGGCATGCAGCCAATTCATGGCGGTGAACGTGCATTCAACTTGCCTTGCTGGCGTTGTCTATTTGAAAACCCTAAAATGCACCGCCTTGAAATTTTTGGCATATGTTTCAAGTGAGAAAGTTAACGAATCTAGCCTTGCAATGCCAATGAGTTGAGATTTTGCGGGCTTTAAGCAAGAGCAAGTAGTTTGCTGCAACTAACCATATTTGCACTGTAACAGCGTAGTCATTGATCATTCATGCTGGATCTCAGGAACCTGCCTCCTTCTCTGATATGAAATTCTATAGTTCCTTCTCGATAACGAGATTCTAACTCTGGGAAGGGGGGGGGTGTGAAAGCTTTCAGCAGCACGTTCATGCATTAAAAAAATGGTCTTTGCAGCCTCCGATCTTTGAGTGCTGGAGAATAGCTGAGGAGAGGGCTGCAAACATTTCCTTATGGGGATCCAAGGCCCTGAGGAGGAAGACGTTCAAAATGTTCGCATGAATATCTGAACATCACGAAACAGGTCAGTGTAGAACTCGTCCAGATAGTAAATGACCTCGGGCTGTGCAAATATGGTGCTCCGTCAAAATATTTCGCTAGAAAAATATTGGCTGAGCATTTATGAGCATCTGGTTACTGCTTGTATGGCCCATGCAAGCTTAAGCGCTTAAATGTATGCACGATGAATATCGCATTTCTATTTTGCGCAGCTGATCTGTGAAGTTACATATAACATTCTCATGATGGATAGTTGCATCGATTGTGTGCTGGAAATCAATCAGCAAGAATTTGAGCTCGAGCACCTGGGCGTTTTCGACAAACTCTCGTGCTTCCTCCGCACACGGAGTCTTGCGAAACTGGGAAAGGCACTGCTCATAATTAGATTGTATGGTATATGTTTCACGTGAGCAAGAAAATTTATCTCGTTATACATACAGCGCTAGTCAAGTCAAAATTAGTCGTTATTTATAAAGTGCAAGTATTTCGCCCCCGCAACAAACGAAGTTTACAGTGGAACAGCGTAGTCATATATTATTCCTGCTGAATATCTGGAACCCGCCTCCGGTTCAGGTAAGAAATGCCTATAGCCCTATTCGCTCTCCTGTGGCCCGGGTTTTAATGGAGCGTTCCTATATGCGAAAAGTTCCCTGGCAGCCCTCGACCCTGGGATGAGGAGAGTGCGACATGAATGTTCTCATACGAAGTTGGTCTGATGGGATCCGCGGCAATAAGGACCTCCAGAAGACATTCAGAACATTCAGGCGAACAGCTGAGCATCACAGATATTATGCATCCTATCTGAACTGGATGCCACCCTGGTCTCCATTTCTATGTGTTATTTCGTCATTGCGGAATATGTTTCAACTGGAGATAAATAGGCTATAGCAACAGTTCAGTTAGGATGCATAATAGGCCATTGCAACCCTTTCATATATTGAACGGATGAACGACCTCGGGCTGACATTGTTTCGCAAACGTTTCAGCGAACAAATAACACTAACTGTGAGAACGTTCGGAGGTGATGACTGCTTCTTATCTTCTAAATTTTTACAATGAAAACTAATCAATCGTAGGGAAAAAGCGGAATGAGGGATGAGGATGATGATGGACCCATGGAAATTCGCAAAGTTGTGAGTCTGGGAACCTCTGATGAAAGTACACAAACTTGCTATTGCTTGCATGGGCTTAAAACATGGCAAGTGCAGGTGTTTATAATACTTTTACGATGAATAGTTTCGTAGTAGGGTGTCACTCATGGTGACTTTATCACAGGAACACACCTCCTCTGCATACAAGAAGTTCCTTAGATCCTTCTCGATAACGAGATTCAAACACCAGGGATTCACACATTCAGGGGGGCATGTTCTTGCAGGCATCACGTTCTTTTGCAACCATCGGTCTCCGACTACTACGTGCGACATGCATTTCCTTATGGGATCTAGGGTCCTGAGAGCATTTAGGACATTCAGACGGATTGCTAAGTTCTGCTATCAATGACATCTATTGTCGGTCGTGGAAGCACTCGCTGTCCAGGATCTTACAGAGAATGATCTCAACCGGTGACCATCGATGACATTCAGAACATTCACATGAGTATCTTAGCAGCATGAGAAGGGCACGTGCATTTTTAGATATTGAAAACGACCACCTGAGACTTTTCAAATACCGAACTCTGCGAGCTCTCTCCAAAACATTCGAATATTATAGCGATAGACCGAATATCATATAAGTTTCAGCGAACGGTTATAGTCAGCAGTCAATATAGTCAGAGGTATGATGTACTGTTGGAAATTCTTAGAAATTAAAATCACCATAATTACAAGATGAAATAACATAAGAATATGATACCATGATTACACTGTCTCCGCAACTAGAAAAAAGTTCTACTCCTAAATACCAAGCTCATAGGCGGAATTTGCAGAGATAGATCCTTGAGTCTATCTTTTATCCAGTAATTAAAAAAACGCAAATTGAGGGACAAGAACAAGCAGGAACAAGGCGGACTGATCAATCAGTCTCGAAAAGAATGCTGTGCTAAATATCAAGAGGCGCCAATAGCAGACATCTCCAAATTTGGAGGATTCCGTACGTGTTGAGTTCACGTGACGTATACTCACGATTGCTGAGAACAACCAGGGCACAAAAAAGCCAAATCACGGTATTATCCATCCTAACTGAACTGTTGCTCTAGTCTATATATTTCCCAGTTGAAACATATTCCGCTACGACGAACTAGAACGTAAAAATGAGATACCAGGGTGGCATCCAAGAGTGAGACACGTACTAGGAATACCAGTTCAGGTAGGATGCATGATAGATATAATCATTTGCAACGTACTTGTGCACACACGACTCAAGTACTTCGGAGAACCCACTGAAGCACAATAAACTCTAAAAAAACAAATAAATTCAAAGTTGACATGGTCATCTCAATTCCATATTTCATCAGCTGAACTACAATGTGCATCAAAACGAGGAAAATGGACGTATTGGATCGCAACTTCCGAGAATGCTTCTGGTGGGGGCGAGATTGGGGACTCCTTTCGAGACTTTTAACCGGATTCCCGACTGCGGCATCCCCGTTGCATCTGATCTAATCACGACGGTGTAGAATGCAACCTCTCCCTTTTCTCCATTCTGCCCCTGATCAGATTTGGTACTGTAGTCAAAGAGAATCCAAGGGGTTTGAGGTCATCCCTCTATCCTCAGCTTCTGTCTCTCATTCGCGCGATTCGAAAAGTCGACGAGGAGGAGTCGGAGAGGGGACAATTGAATCGACCAGACAAAGGCATGTACTGAATCTGTTTGGCCACGGGACTGACGTATTTTGCTGTAGCAGACTCTTTTATCTCGGGATTCGACTCGGTCGGGGTCCCAAATGGAATTGTCTAAATGCCAAGGACAATTGACTTCGGGAGACAATGAAGTTGGATCTTTGTACGGATTGTGATACGATTTTATCACACTCAAGGGGTTTGGCTAAGTCTTGAAAGTAAAAAAATATGATTACAGAAGTTTCATTGACGTAATATGATTTTTTTCAGGTAGCTTAGAACACGAGAAATAAGCAATATGGACAGCTATCCCGACTAGATATGCGAAGCTTGAAACGTATCTCAATATCTGAAAAAAATACTTCCGCCGAAAGTGACGCAAGTTTGGTTGAACAAATGGGCGAATGACAGTCAGTTGACTGGTGAAGGACAATTGAGCCATGAACATTTGTCCCATAATGATGAACTACAATATACACTTTAGCTTTTCGCACGATTCGACTAGGTCAGGGGTTTTCCTAATGATATTGCCCGAATACCAAGAACAATTGACTACGAGACACAATGTAGGGGATCTTTGCACGGATAGTCATGTGTCGCATTATTGAAAGTACAACATCAGGAGGATTTCATTTACGGCAGGTAGATCTTTTTCTATAAACTGGATAGAAGGAACAAATCAGCTCATTCAATCAGCGCTGGCTATATTACTGATGATTGAAACATATGTACATATGTTTTAAAAGTAGAAGTGTTCGTTTCGCAATGTTAGGCATTTGCTCGTAAATAGTGAAAAGGATAATCAAAACACTGCTAGGCAAAGACTGCCGCAAAGTGCATTCCATCTATCTGTTCTCTCTCGCGCGCGGTCGTGTCAAAGCACACTAGAGACGACCGAGTGAAAGGGGACGCAGATAGAAGGAGTGCACAATGGCATTCTTTATCCCTTCAGTAATAGCCAGCTATTTGTATTCGCATTGCATTATCACGGCTCAAATTTGCCCATATTATCACAATATTTATTCATTTTTAAGTAATTTTGTTATCAGCACGCAAGAACGCCAATCAGCAGTGAGAATCAACCGATGCGGATGTTTCAGCTATATTACAGAGCATTGAAACATACATCTCACTCTTTGAATAATCCACGAAGGTTCGATTTCTGTTCCAAATGAAAACAGGGATGAAATTCAAGGTCGCCATGGATTTTGTGCAATAATGGCTTAGAGGATGGATGCTACATCAAGTCTGTCCATTTCAACATTATGGCGCAAAAGTCCATGGTGCTCTTTTCATTCGTCCGAAAACAAATCCCACAATATTATGCATCCTATCTGAACTGTTGTTGCTGGTATGCGTCTCACCCCTGGATGCCACCCTGGTCTCTCATTTTGACATGCTATTTCGTCGTCACGGAATATGTTTCAAATGCGAGATATATAGACAAGAGCAACAGTTCAGTTGGGCTGCTTCAATAGTAAGTGTTTCCCCACCTCTTTCAGATGCCTTCGTATCTTCTCCTTGAGTGTCTCGGGCTTCTTGGACGAACGGCTGCCTTTGCTTGTCCTGAAAGTGTGCAATCAAATTCTTGCAGCCTTTTTTCGAAACTGTTATTATTGTGGAAAACGGAATTGATAAATTCCGTGTTTACTCTTGATTATCCGAACATATTAAGAGGCAGTGAAACATATCTGAATATTACAGTGACCATAATATTTTCACCGATATTTCGGTTGATACATTTACAAATGTATCAAAAATGGTTTTATAAATCAATTTTAATTAGTCTCCATCGAAATAATTTGAAAAATAGCCCAAATTCGCATTTTCACTGAGGACTTCAGATATGTTTCATGACACCAATATAAACAGATTTACACTTTGCGATCAGACTTTGAGACCGCCAGAATGTCACGTGTGTACAAACTATATCAAGTCCGTTTTCCACAATAATACGGGTAATATATTTTTCATGATTATCTGACAATACCTAAAGGCAACGCGAATCGAAGAACCACAAAAAGTTGATCGTATGTATACTATAGCACGAATTTGTACTTTTATGCATGGGGTCAGCCTCTACTATTGCTGTCGTTTGATGCTCCATGTTTATGCTCTTCCAGTGAAACACAGGGCAACTATTAGGTAGTCCGGAACGTCCCTTTTAACTTTTGATTAAAATTTGTATTTGCCAAAAAATGCAATATACAGTATATATTATATACTGTGAGAAAAGACACCAATTTTACTCAAAAATTATAAGGAACTTTCCGAACAATCGAATATTTTTTTTGATTAATGAATGGATACCTGCTCGCCTTCCTCTTCACATCCGAGATCGGAAGATGCTTCGTCATTGTTGGTGGGTGTCTCTGAATACATGGACAATTGATTATCGCATAGGTTTCACGAACAAGCTATCTAGAGAAGTCACTATTATCGAAGATGAACATCAGGGGTTCAATAACGGTAAATTTGTCGTCATTCTTCTCCGCCGCGCGGCCGTCTATCATGGAGTGAGAAAACCGCGCTCCGGAGAAGAATGACAACAAATTTACCGTTTTTGAACCCCTAATGAACATGTGAAAGACTTCGGTATTACACAACATATTTACAATTTGATAAAAGGCCGTCGTAGTATTCGTAATCATTGTTAAAGCTCGAGGTTCGACTAGTGAGAGTGGGGCGAGAGAGTGAGTGAGTGAAGAGAGACAGGGATAGATCAGGACTCCATTATCGATTACGTGTCATCCATGGTCAGAAAATCTCGTTTCTATATTTCACTGGCCATTATCGTTTATGTTTCATTCAGTACTTAATCTTGGATGTCGCCAAAACCAATGATGATCCTCTGGACGACTGCGCTATCAAAGATAAATGTGATATATAATGAGCCAGTCAAGTAAGTTTTTGCTGAAGCTAGATATTCAGTAAAACACCATCGTGACTCATTCAATTGCTGCTCCCTCTATCGTCCTTCATTCACATCACATCACATCACATCATTTATCCTGATTGAAACATAACAAGTATGATGGGAACTTTGTTAGTATTCTTCTCCTCGTCAAACGGGGTCAGGATGGGCAGTCTTCTGTCTCCATAGTTCTCGATTCAGCGTGTGTCTCTCCGTGAGTCTCATGTCTTGAAAGT
>JACMIF010000735.1:0-32543 GCA_014805445.1 Diplogasteroides magnus
TAAGTGCGCGGGAATTTAGGATCATATACCCTACTATCACTATAAAATAAGATATGATCATAGGCTTTCATATTCTTGATATACCATCGATAATACGAGGTCGGGTAATTATGGCGCACCCTGTACAGTACCCCAATGACAATCATTTTCAGAGTGAACCCGAATATTAGCCAACAAACACATTTCTTGTTCCTTTTATGCGTTTATCTAATGCATCCTTCATCGGAAGCAACTTTCAATTCAGAGTTCAGGAATTCAGAAAGAAGAAAATTCGACTAACTATTCAAAATATCTGAGCGCTTAGTTGAAAATGCTTTTCAAATTTTTCCTCGCGTTGCGGTCGCTGCACTCTGTCGGGTGAAGAAGATACTTCCAAAGATCGAAATATACGCTATTACATGAATAATTGATACTTTGAATGAGATAGAATCAAATTTATCATTTGCTTTCGTCATCAAAACACTCAACAATCGACAGTAACAAGCCAAAATATTAATGAAACATCTATTACAATGTAACAATCAACAAAAACAATTTCGTTAAATTAAAACACTCAAAATATCCGGGGTTTGAAGTAACTCACAACAAGAAAGTAAATACGAGGAATTTTTTTAATTCAAAAAGTCTAGTTTCTAAAGACAGATATAACGTTTAGTCGATATCAAATAGGTGTGGGGTGGGCGGATGTCCAAAATTAGAAAAAGAGGCAATTGGTGGTTTACACCCCTCACTGCTTACTCCTTCACTTCTTCTTCCTTCTCCTCCAGTCTCGGTCGTTTCGCCTCAGATTCCTGCAAGAGACTACATACAGTTGAGAGGAATGAACAAGCGGCAATTTCGTGTTGCAAGTTCTTCATTAATGATGTGTCTCGCATAATGTGCTCGATCCCGTCCGTTAATCAGCGGATTGCAGCGGTCTTGCCTGTTTAACAACGTGCAAAATTTAGATCACTATTTCTCAAAAAGGATGCTGAAGTAAAAAAAAATAGCACAATTTTCTAATATGTCCCCAGGATCTAATGTGATCAGTGGTTCAAATTTTATTGGTGACTCAGGTGCAGACATCCAATCCATCTACATATCCGAACCCCAATGTCCTATGACTATCTACATGTATGGTTGGCAGTTTGACTACTTGGTGGGTTATGTTTCACAGACTTTCCAATACATAGTCGCATTGAAACATAATCCATACAGTAGTCAAACTGCCAGCCATAGCTCTCTTAATCCCAGGCTAACTTATCCCACTAACCTCCACATTCTCTTCCTCTCCCCCGTTCGATTCCGTATCCTCTCCTCCTCCATTCTCTTCCTCTTCCTCCTTCATCTCTCCCTCGATCTCAGCCGCGTCTCCAGCAGCCTTCTCTGCATTCTGAAAACATACCATTTGGCTAGATAAGGTACTAGTTGAGGGAACACAGACAAGAAGAGTACCGTAATCTCAAATTCCATTGCAGATAGAGACAGAGTCAGTGTACAAAGGAGACAGACTGCAGAGCGGGACCATGCAAGAGACGAGCAATTCCTCACGTCCCCACTAATATAAAATACCCCATTCTCTCATTCCCCTCGTCTCCGACTCGGTCTCATAAAGTCACCTTCTCTGTCTACCGTCCACGTGTCGACTACAACTGTACTTATGATGGCAAGATTGTCAGGCAAAAGTGATGGGCCGTAAAGCTTATATAGGGAAAGAAAAGCTTTCATATGAATAAGTAGTGTATTTCTTAAATCAATAAAGCTGCAAGACAAGCATTCCACATCCGCAGCCTGCTTTTTTATCATGCTGCTGAAACCTATTTCACAGGGGCTATCCCATCACTCAGATTTCAACGGCAGCTTTTAACGATGACTGAAACCTATTCCACACCAATGATATCTAGTCATGTTATTCACTCGAAGTCGAGTCAATACCATCTCCACAATTTCATCAGCTACTTTTACTAATGGCTGAAACCTATTCCACCCGGGGCTCTCTCTTCTCACCTGCTCCGCCCACTTCTCCTCCCGTCCCTTCATCGCCTTCTCCTTCCTCTTCGTCTTCTGGAGTGCCTCCAGAGTGTGCACGTCCTCACCGTACAGTCTGAAATCGGAGGGAATGCATCGGAACGGTTAAATTAATTCATTGGGAAACCTATGATTAGTTTCAAATAGTAACATCCTGAAATAAGGTATGGTCGGACTAAATTCACCGGGTTTGCGACAATGTTTTCAGCTAAAAAGTAATCATCTCACAATACCAGGTTGGTACGCGGTATGGATAATTCACCCGAGATACTAAATTTACGTTCGTAACAAGCACTGGATCGATTTTATTGAATTATTAGAGCTGTCGAGGCGAAAGAAATGATTTAACCATTTTTTGAAATGCAAATTCCGGAAATAAGTCGTGAGTGTCATAAATCCGCCACCTTCGCTAATGCCCTTATCAACGTAACATCCCCTGACCTCAGATACTTCCTTTTACACTCAAGAACTTACCTGAGCAAGTGTATCCGCTCCTCCTTGCCGACGTACGGAGCCGCGGTGCGCTGACCAATCTGCAATAAGCGTACTCATAAATTCGAATCAATAAAACATAAATCGATCGATAGTGCCAATTTATAAAGCTCACCCATGCACAGACGGGTCGCGACTCGTCCACGTACAGCACGCAACTGCCAGACTTCAGCGTGCGAAGGGCGTCCTTGGACTGCAATGAACAATGAACAATTGGGAAAGTACACTCGACATCGGAGAGTATTTTTCTCGCTGCCGTAAATAATGCAGTACTGTTAGAAATTCGTCGGGCCTAGGGTATTTATGAAACGAAAGAGAGATGTCGGATATTTGTAGCTCGCATGGAAAACCAGTAATGTTACGTCTCAGAGCGCCCATATCTCAACTGCAGAAAAGAAGAAGTGGTATTGGAAATTTATAGTCGTACATTCGTCAATTACGCTGTTAAATCTAACCATTAAAATGGGATTTTTGGTATAATAACAAAAAAAAAGTTGGGACGACAGCGCCATAATTGTGAAATGGACAGATGCGCCATCATTCGCTGCTTTCTGACTGCTCATGTCCATTTCACTATTATGACGCCAGTATCCATTTCATCATTATTGCGCAAATGTCCATATGGCGTCCGTGTCTTTCGCCCATAACCATCCCTCCCACCTTTAGCAGTTCCATGTCCACCAATGCCTTGCCCTCTCCCTCCCGCATCGCGGCCGCCTTGAGCATTGTGAGCATGTCCTCGACCGGAATTTGCATCTGCAAATGGGGATACTGTAATCAAGGTACGGTAACTAGTCTCATGGGGATAAAGTAACTAGTCTCATGGGGGATACTGTAAGTGGACTGTACAAACATAGTCAGTTAGCGATTATATACGGCTACAGTATCCCTTCACCAAGGTTCAGGGAATATATATACGGTAATTAACGTACCTTCTGCTTGCTCATGAATGGATACACATGCTCCACGCCCTCTTGAGACAATCGGTAGCGGACCTGAAAATATGGACAATATTTGATGAAAACAATAGTGGATAAAATAGGCTTGGATTACCACATCCTCGAATATTTCACGCTATAAATATTTGCAAGAATAAACGAATCCGCCTGTTTTCGTAATAAAATGCGCATTTGCCATTTATTCCACATTGTTCACATTTGCGTCTATCGTACGTTGTCTTGAATTGCAACTTGCTTACAGTAGGACGATGGTGCGTCACAATAAGAGTCAGTGTGCGATACTCTCCATTCTACCGTATCCCCCTTACCTACAGTATCCCTGTCTCACCTTCTCCACTTTGTTCTCGTTCCTTCCGAACATCTTCATGCCCGCGTTCTGGATGGAGAGCGACTTCATGTTACGGAGCTGAACGAATAGTCGTTTAGTTTACAAGGAGTTGACACATAATAACATAAATAGTCACTTGAAAAAAATTGCATTGTAATTCCAGATTAATTCACAACACTACTAAGTATGCTCGAAATATGGTTGGCTGTTTAACTAGATTTTCGGATATGTTTCACCATGCTACATATATCGAATTTATAAGAGCTGTGAAACATATCCGAAAACCTAGTCAAACTACCAACCTTAGCTCGAAACTACGAAAATATAACTAGTCGTGGGTAGAAATCGTCGACCCCTTCATTGACATAGAAGAGCACAATGAAGCGACTACCGTATCCAATGGTAAGTTCGAGATTCGTAAACGTCGTGAAAACACACAATGACCTGACTACCGTATCCCATCGTGTGGTACACTTCGACATTTAGGAAACGTCGCCCATTCGAAATGCACTCACAATGAACTCCTTGACGCCATCATTGACGTAGAACAACTGCCTAGCATTGTCTCCTTCCTGCATTCGATTGAAGAGATTCTCGTATTTGAAGGCGTCGTCGATACCGTAGTACGGCCTGAATATCGGGGTACTCTACTTGCTCTTGAAAATTCCATAGTAGTGAAACGTGCTAGATTCAGGCTTCATCACTAAGATAAAACTAATGACGAGAATATGACAACAATTGTCGATCGTTACATCCGCATTTATAGCAACGATGAATATGAGATCACTGTCAATGAAAAAGCATAAGTGTCCCATCTACCGTATACTTCCCTGAATTCCCCTCAGGACTCACTTCAAATCGAACCATCGCGGGTCGTCCTTCTGTAGGAATGTGAACGGATCGTCCTTGAACATCTTCTGTCGCTTGTAGCCGGGAGCCCTGAGGTTGATCGATACAGATTTAGTTACATTATATCAGTCTTGTTCCAGTGATCCTACATTAACATCATTCATTGCCCACTCATCACATCATTTCATTCAGATTTACATTAACCCTTCTACCGTATCTTCTACCATATCTTCCTATAGTAGCTCATATTTAAATACCGTAACCTACATTACTCACTTAACGATACGTGAGCTGTTCAGCTTCTACCTTATTCAATATTACAGTAACCCTGGCCTACCGTAACCTACAGTACTCACTTGGTGGCATTGGAGATCTTCGTTGTCTCATCCGCAGCCACTCTCTCCAACAGAGCCACGAAGAATCCGCCCGTGTCCTGGTGGTGCGGCACGACGCGCATCCTGAATGGAATGAAGGGGTTACGGTAGGTACCAAAGGTATTGCCATAACCGTGATGGAGTCCGCGATCAAAATTCGATATTTCCCGGCGCATTTATGTCTCACAGATTCTATGAGTGCTGATGCGATAACTTGCACAGATTTTGCCTCGTTTATTAATTCATGTATTATACATAAAAACATTACTCATTATATGACGATCACATGCAGATACATTTTGGTTATGGTTAGTTTTTGTTTCTTCATTGGAGTAAACTTCAAACTACAAACTGTAAGATTGCGCGCGGTGAATGTTGGACATTCTCCACTTTTCCCTTCATAAAGGGGGTAGTAGAGGATTGGGATAATACGATATTTATATAGAAATTTTTACTCGTCACATCTATGTTTCACAACCTCTATTAACCATTCGTGAGATTGATCTCAATAGTACCGCGTTATTCCTGTTGACAACAATATAACCATTCATAGTCAGTCACTTCAGCGTCAGCCCCTACAACTACTTCAAGCTGTATCGCCCTTCTATCAATGTAGACTACAAACTACAAAACTGACACATGGTGCAAGTTGAACGTGTTCGCTTCCTCCTCCGTCGGTGGCCACATCGATTCGACGAGTGCCTGGAATTAGCAAGTACATTTTTAAAATTAATATTTAATAAAAAAATTTTTTAAAGATCAATATAAAAGCAGCATTGATACATATTGCGACAATTTGACGATTCATTAATGTTTTCATCTCACTCATTTCAGACTCTACAATGTAACGAAATATTGCTAGAACGTTCCCTAAATGAGGCATCTGTAGCTCAAATTTGTCGGGGAAAATTGTCCGAGAAGGGAAATTATTTTTGACAGCAATGAAAGACGAGGGATACGGTAGGATTACGATTCATTTGGAACTATTTCTTTAAAAAGAAGATAGAAGTTATCTGTATATTTTATTGTGAGCATCTTGCAAATTGGAGAGGGAGGGTGTGGAACCATCCCATTGAGAAATTTTTGACATGAGCGCTGCTCATGTATGTTTCTCACCTTCTTCACTGGCGTTCCTTCCGGCACGTCCGTATAGTTTGCGTACTCGTTCATCTCACGGTCGAATACCTATAGGAACAATTTGTAAAATAAACTATTTAAATTAATTTTAAAACTTTATCTCCGCTCATCAACTGAATCTATTGTCACGGTAGATACTCATCCTCTTTTCAGTATTTCTTGAAACATAACATCTGCGAAATGAAAAAAAAGAAGACGAACGTTGGATCCTATTGCAGATGCACTTCCCATGGAACCATAAATTACGTTTGTGAAACCTAATTGTCACTGGTTGCGTCCGGCATATTTATTATACACTTTCCAATGAGACATACGAAGAAACAGGGCTGTTCAAAGCTCTAACGTCCAAACCATAAAATGTTCGTGAAACCTAATCGACCCAGGTTTCATGCGGTCCCTCTCACCTTCCATTTGCTCACTCCTTTGAGTGCCTTCAGTCCGGGAAGTCGGGAGTGCGCGTCGACGAGTCGGAGTGTGCCCTGAGGATCAGGGATTTCAGATTGAATTCAAATTCAAATGGCTAAAAAGACAGCTGATCATACCGAATAACACCATACGAAATGATACTTATAAGAATTGTGCTACACAACAAATCAGTGGAAATATTTTCAGCCGCTATTAAACCCATCTCATGTGCGATGCCAGACTCAAGTTAAGAATACCCACCATGCTCTCCCTCAGTAGCTGTGCCACCACAGCCTCGTCCTCCAGGGGATTCATCGAACACGTGGAGTAGACCATGAGACCGCCAACCTGGAATGAGGATACCGTAACCCTGGGGAGGGGGAAGGGCGCAAATCCTCTGTAAATCCGCAGAAAACCATAATTTTCGCGCTAATTTATTTTCAGAAATTGCTAGTGATTACAGTTTCACTATTAGTGAGGTTTGAAAGGGCATTGGCCATATTGCTGTGTGTCTCCAATCATACAATTCATCACGCCTATACTGTACTTAACGACATTGTGACCGTAACGTTAGAGACCGTGCAACTGTTTATTGTAGTTACAGTACCCATGGTGTGGTGCGGTCGACGTTTCCCAAAACTCACTTTGAGCTGCAGTGCACTCTTCCTCGCGATGCTCAACTGCAGTCGGTGCAGTCCGATGCCCTCCTGCGGCGACCACTTCGGCCAGATGTCCGGGTTCTTGCGCACCTGCAACCCGCAACGGTTATGTTTCATGATTACATGATAAACTACGAAAAATTATAGAAATGATAGTTTGTACGCACATCGAGCGGAATGTAGCAGTGAATGTTATAAGAATCATGACAGTAACGTTCAGGACTAATAGTTGTAATTCTTTATAAACCAGCCATTATAAAACATATTACTTAAATGAAACTGATGAAACATAACACCGACCGTTCCATCTCCACTGCAGATGACATCACACAGGACTCGGTCGAAGAGCAGCACCGAATCGTCCTGGAACGACAGTTATTGGTCACGATACGTAGTAGTAAACACATAAAGGTCTGGTTGATCTACCGTATCAACTACAGTATGCCCACCGTACGTAAAATTTCTACTTAATTTCCATCTCATCGTCGGCATAATTCTCGGGGAAAAAGTAACTGCTACATGGACAGTTGTGCCGTAATAATAACGTCAACGATGGCTCATTTATCCACTTCACTATTATGGCATTATGGCGCAAATGTCCATGGCGTAGTTTTTTTTCTTTCACCGTAATGACCTAACCACTCAATCATCGGCCTGGTTGGCCTACCTACACTGTGCCTACCGTATGCACAGATTCTACAGACCTTCCATCTCATCGTCGGCATAATGGCTCCGTCCTCGCAGAGAACGACGCAGTTCGCGGACTTCATGCGCTTCAGGATCTGGAATTACTCGAATCTTAAAAATATTTAAGATTTTAAAAAGGTATAATACATCTATTTTTTCATTAAACAATAGTATGTCAGAAAGATGACACCACTCCACCAGGTGCTTACAGGTCACATGGCCAAATGAAGAACCTAGCCACCACGTGGGTGATAGTGCAAGCTTCTCTAATAGTAGTAAAAGTGCTTAAAAAATAAATTTCAAGCTTTTAAAACCTGATGACAAAGCAGATAGCAGCGCGACTTGTCCACGTCGTTCGCCACAACGAAGCCGCCTGCAATACAAACATTTGCTTAGTTCTAGTTTGTCACCGTGAATATATTGTAGAAATGAAAGGGCGACAGGACAACGAATGCAACAAACAAGCAATACCATAGAAATATCTAGCATGAAACATAAATTCATTAGGATTTGGCCAATTTTCATGTGTAATGACTACAGCTACAACCTTTTCATAATTAAAAACTGCTAATTTCTGCGGCGAAAGCTGAGCGGTAGATTTTCATGCCACGATTAGCTCCTAATTTATATTCCATGAAGCAAAACGCTCTCATCTGTTAGAAAAATTGCACCACCTCTACTTCGAAATTGAATATATTCAAGTAAAACCAGGGATTTATTTTTGTTCTTTTTCACTAAAATCCACCAAGTGATGGGCAAGTCACTCCGAAGTCGCTTCACCTATTATGTGCGTCAAACTTAAAGAAACTAGGATTCCAAACGATCGAACAAAGAGGAATACATCATGAACAAAGGGGGGGGGGGGTGAAAGACGTTAGCGCAATAGGCACATCCATTTCAACATTATAGCCCTGCCTTCTCATACTCAAGCAAACAAATAATTTAAAGATTTTTTTATTTAATGTAAAATGGACCCACACCATCGCATTAGTTGAGTTTGAAACTGCCTTACAAATGATCGGTCTGAAACCCAAACTCGCTCGGATCGCAAATAAATAATTTCAATCAGGTGTACCTACACTATTCACACACAGGTGATATGGAAGAGATGAACAGCAAGGGAAAAATCAATCAATATTCGATGAATAAGAGGGTAAATCAATCAATAATCGTAAC
The DNA here is from genome assembly GCA_014805445.1 of Diplogasteroides magnus. Taxonomy (NCBI): domain Eukaryota; kingdom Metazoa; phylum Nematoda; class Chromadorea; order Rhabditida; family Diplogasteroididae; genus Diplogasteroides; species Diplogasteroides magnus. The sequence goes on from JACMIF010000735.1 coordinate 9,074, forward strand.
ACTCACTCGGATTGGGGTCGTTCTCGTGCATCATCTCGATCAGTTGCATCGTCTTGCTGCCGGGTGCAGCGCACACGTCAAGCACATCTGCAAAAGGGTTACTGTATTGCTATCTTGAGGATTACGGTAATCTCTACGATTTATATTCCTCCGTAAGTCAGGCAGGACCATTGTCACTGTAAAGCCAGTTGGATACGACTGGAAAAAAACATCTGTAAGTCAACTACACAACTACAACAAGATTGCCGAACAAACTACAAACTTCTATAAGATCATCGATCAAGCAAAAAAAAAACTATAAACTCACGATGATGCGGTTCGGGTGCCAGCAGGAGTGGCGGCAACATGGACACGGCCTCCTGTCGTGAGACGTTGCCCAGTTCAGCCTCGGTGACCTGAAATTTCGTACTTTAGTGGAAAAGACGGGAATCAGGAAAGGAATGGTTGAAACCAGATGTGAGAGTGTAAATAAACCCGGTGAACCCTAAAACGTGATGAGCCATTTTTTTTTCGAAAACTCTCATTGTCATTACTCGATAGTGATACGGTTATTAAGACAAGAAACAGATAACCAGGTAAGGTGAAACATAAATCTGATTAGACATTTCCCGTTATGGCGCAAATGCTCACAGCGACTATTATGCCTTACAGGCATAATACGTTGGTTATGCTTTACCGATCCTATATCATGCAAATAATAATTGCTGCGAAACAACCAATCTCGCACACCGGCTACCAATTCGACCATATTTTTTCGCATTTGTGAATTAGACGCTTTCAGAAGAGACCACTGGACGAGTTGCAATTTCTAGTATAAATGACTAATGCGAAACCTAAATTGGCCGTTTCTCTAATACGTCAGTTGCGCATACAATATATTGTGAAGCCAGGCACACGACGAATTGATAAGGCTGCAGCTACCAATTCAAAAATTTCAAAAATTCTCTCCTCAACAAAATTATGACCAAGAACGAGCAGAGCAGCAACCCATTCAGTTCATTTTCACGGAGTAAATAACTTGGCGCAGTTATGTTTCAACGACACAATAAATCACAACACTTACCAGGAAGCTGTGCAGTTTTGCCAGTGATGGATGGGCGCGCACCTCACTGCGAGACATCTTCGTCTGGTAGGCGTACGGATGCCTGAATGAGACTAATTGGGACTGAATTACATAAAGATTCAAATAGGTGAAACACTAGGGAGAGAAATGGACATTTGCACCATCATAACACAGCACAAGTGTTCATTCTAGAACTATGGCGCAAATATCCATGACACACATGTCGTCTTTCGCAAACTTCTAAATTGGGGAATGAAATCAGGCGAAACCCGGCGCATCTGCGACAATAAATGTATATTTGAGCGCCCAGATATTGGCGTCGACAATTCAGCTCTCAACTCAACGAGTTTATAAAAAAAAGATGTCGAGACCCCGCGCATATGTGTAACATGGACATTATTTAACGAGTTCGAGCACCATTTTCCTCGATGCACTAGCAACGTCAGGTCGAAATACAGTAACTTTTCAAGGCAAAACATTTCTTGTCAGCACTTGTAATTTGTAGCGTAATTGTCAATAGACTTCCACATTGTATTATTGTGGAAAACGGAACTGACAAATTCCATGTCTCCAGTTGATAATCCGAATTTAATAAGAACTCTTGAAACATATCTGAATGTCAATGTGACCATAATGTTTTCATCGATATTTCGGTTGGAACATATTCAAATGTGTCCAAAATGATTTTAAAAATCAATTTTTATTAGTTTACTTCGAAATAGTTTGAAAAATAGCTCAAATTCGCAGTTTCACAGAGGAGTGCAGATATGTTTCATGATTACAATATAAAGAAATGTACACTTTGCGATCATCCTTGGGTAGGTCCAAAACTCGCCATGTGTACCAGCTATGTCACTTTCCCACAATAATATGCTTGCCAGTTAATCCAGTAACTTTTATTTACTAATTAGGGACATAACGAGTAGCAAGGCTACTGTAACTACCGTGTCATGGCTTCGAGCTACGCGAGTAACTGATCTAACTCACATTCAGCTGTTACCGTACCACGTACATAACTACTGTAACTACCGTACCATGGCAGCTTCTTGGGCACGAAGACGCCCGTCTCCGTCGATTCTTCAATGGGCTTGAAGTACTTCTCCTCCAGTTCGTCACGCAGAATCTCGCGGTCCCTGCAATCATTTTGTTTTTTAAAAATTAATGTTTTAAACGACCAACTTTATTTTATGATTTCATGTAAATAGGAGCAATGTGGCAATTTAAAAACTCAAGTACCTATCATTAAGAAACACGGTATTTTGAAGCATTTCGTTCTTTTCTAAAGTATAAAGGTTGCCGCATCATGAGAACTGCAGTAGCCTTCACAGTCTAAGCAGCATATTTGCAATAATTACAATTTGAAATACAGGGCACATTAGATTCCAACTTTCTGAGAGCAACTTGAACACTTGGTGTGGCTAGATTGTGCCTGGGTATGAGGACACCGTTACTAGCTCAAAGTCATAAGTTAGAACATTGTTACTAGTAGGGATCGCATTATGGAACGTTATTGACAACCGTCCATTTCTGGCCGACTAATTCCATTCCTAGCGGTCGTTTCTGCGAAATGAGAGACGACCGCTAGGAATGAAATTAGACGGTTAGAAATGAACGGCTGTCAATAATGTTCCATAATGCGATCCCTAGTTACTAGTGTTACCGACAGCGCAATTGGAATTCTTACTCAACAGTGCATATTGGCAATAAAATATGCGTGTAGCTGGCCAAAAGTCCTTCATCATCAACACTTACCTAATTCATTCACATACTTATGATATTAGTGAAACGCGAATGAAGGAGACAGGATCAGGGTGGGGATGACGAGGTGATGAATGCACAATGCCCGTTGCTCGAATTCCCCCCCCCCCCACTCTGGACAGGAGCCTCTTTTTTTCTTAAAAAAAACCCACACATATAATGTCACGCTGGCACTTGCCGGTCTTGCCGGCAACTGGTGCATTCAAACACATTTTCGCTTAAGAAAGGCAATATTTTTGCATTGTTTTAAAAGTAAGACGTCACTACTCTATTCAAGCAATGGTTTTAACACAGTAATCACTCACTTATGACATCCCTGTACCCTGAACGACACTGGCAGATCTCTCTTCAGCGCCGCCTCGAAGTCCGTCCATTCGTCCTCTGGGATCAACCCTGAAAACAGGCAATCAATCGATTTAACTAAGTGAATCTTCTTTTTTTAACAATAAGAAGTTGGACTTTTATAGTTACCACTGAAACTAGGAACACTGAAAGAAGTGCAAAAAACGCAATGTTTGAATTACCTACACTCGTTGAAACACAACTCCTCCGGGTTTCGCAAAAGAATAAGAAACGGACCTTGCTTCTTGTAGAACTCGAAGAACTTGTCGTTGTTCCTGGCGAAGCCGACCACGCGGTCCTGGCTCTGAATGGGGAGATACAGCAACGTAAGGTGCTTATTTATTTATTTATCATACATCAAATTGATGTGACAACATGTGAGAGTGAAAGAAACAATGTATAACAGACTGGTTTTCAGTATATTTTTTAAAACAAAATGCCACATACGACTTGACTATACATGCATTTCCAGGTGAAAGATGAAGTCGCCACAGACGTTTGCGCCAAAACAATGAAATGGACAGATACGCCATCGTCTTACTTTAGTCGCAAGTATCCATTTCATCGTTACGGCGCAAATGTCTATGGCGCTTCCGTCTTTCACCCAATTATGTGTAGGCCATTAGCAATGGATTCTCGCTAGTGAAGGCTGATGGAATCCCAGTTCATTCCATTTCACTGTTCCTTCCATCCTGCGGTCGTCTCTATGCGCGAAATAGGGAGTAGGACATTTCCGCACAGACACTTCCGCACACAGTGGAGATAGACACTTCCGCATAAGCCCATAACTCAGACAGTTTCGATTTTCATGAAAAATGTTCTTGAGCAAAATATGCTTATTCTATCGAGACGATTTGAAATCACTATAGGTTGTCCATATTTTGATCAATCCTAGGGGGTCTTGTGCGGAAATGTCCTACTCCCGCGAAATACGACCTCACGAAGGAGGGCACAGTGAGATGGAATGAACTTTGGGATTCCATCTGCCTTCACTAATTCTCATGCCCTCGCTGTTCACTATTCTGAATTGGTAATGACAAATTGCATTGATAGGGGAACTACTACTCACCCATTGTCCGTTGCTCTTGGAGCGATTATTGTGCTTCTTGTGCTTGTTGCGATTGCCCTTGCCCATTGTTACAGTACCTAAAATGCACAGCCGAATGATAGACCAAATTTTCACTAGACAGTAAGTTCACTTCAAGATAAAACAGGCATATGTGATCCTCGAATAAATTTCCACAGAACGACCAACTAATGAGTTAGGCGTGAAACACAATAGTTGCAAGGGTGGCCAGCGGATCAAGCTCCAACAGTAGTCACAAGCATATCGCAGCGAAATCGCAACGTCAAAATAAGACAAACGACGATTGCGATAAAAATGTCTTTATTACTTTCGAAATGGCTGTAAGGACAGTACGAGAGCAGCAGCTTATATAACACCGAGAGCAGTTAGCGATAAACGAAAAGCGAACTACAGTAATCCCATCTCGATAGAGAGAAGAAAACATTCGTGCAAATACTGCCTTCGATCTGCTTGCTAGAGAAATAACTAATATCACTGGATAAAAAAGAAGACCAAAGGGCTTATATAGCAACTCTATAAAAGGACATCCACCGATAACATGTAATTGATTGGAAAAAGGCAACGTGCTCTAACCGATATACTGTAGCTGAACAAAGGCAAAGCATACTGTAACAACGAGTGAGGTAGCCCGCCCTTCCCAGGAGGTTTGCAAACACGGTAAAGACAACAAAACATGATTTAGAGAAGGCAAGAAAGATTACGATTTCCCAAAACATCCGTTAGAGTTAGGGCGGACCACTGGTAAAAATCATCATGGATCATAATAGTGCTACTGTACGAAAAGAATGTTTGCCTCCACCTATACAGTACTTTAGGTATTTAAAAAGAGAGCATGGGTTACGATAGTGTAATGGATACTGTAGTACAAATGAGGAAACTTACACTTAAGAGGCGGATATACTACAAGCCATTACAAAGAATTGTGATGCAATGAACTGGGAGGTAATAGAAAAGGTGGTGGGATTACGGTAGGTGTGGATGAGTGAGAATTGGGAAATGGAGGACAATAATGGGTGAACGCAGGGAGCACACACAACAAATCAAAAAGGAGCATAATCTATAAAACCATTCGTGTCTCTTTGACTCATTTGGGGGCTTTCGTTCAGGGGCCACAATCAATCGATAGTCGATCGATAACCAATCAATAATCAATCGATGCCCGATATCCATCCATTCCACGTGTGAATTCTTCGTCGCATACTCTCACACTCTCTCGGATCGCGCCCTCTCCAAAACCGCCCTTGGCAACGTGCCAGGAGGTTTTCGTGGCGGGAGGCAGTTGTGGGGGAATTGGGCTCAGGGTCCCTGGCTCAGCATGAGGTCTTCCATTGCTCGGTTCATGTCCTGCGAGAACAACTGCGATGCACCGCCCATCGGGTCCTGCGTCATGAAGGCCTGAAATGTTTTTTTTAAAAATTCGAATAAAAAACTGGTGATTTCGAGCCAACCCTTCAATAAATATGCAGATGGTAACCAGCAAAATTGATTCTACACACATTTATTTGCTTCATGTCAACCAGTGGAAAAATCAATTCATTCCCATTCCGGCATCCAAATGTAATCCACAACCTTCCCAGCAATTTCAAGCCACATGAAGCGTATATTAAGTAATTGGGGCAATTCTGATAGTTCGTCTCTTTTCTTCTACAAAAATCACTATCTAAAAACCACTCACATTCTGCATGGGCTGACTCATCTGCGACTGCGAGTAGCCGCCTCCTGCCTGGAAATGACGGGATTACGGTAATCATGATTCAGGGAAGACTACGGTAATCATAAATTTATTTGATATTCAGAGCTACAGCTGCAAATACACTATTCTGATTCAGTGTATTCTACAATCGTTTATGTGAGCTACTGAAAACAAGGATTGTCCTTCAGGATTCAGGACGACAATCAGTACAGCACCCTGATTCAGGCACGGATATGGTACCTGATGGCCTGCCAGTGGGGTGCTGTAGAAGTCCGCTTGCGACTGCGACTGTTGAGACTGCGACCAGCCGGAGAGAGTGGCCGTGCCCATGTCATCTGCAAGGATACGGTAAATAGGGTAGGGTTCTCTTATCAGAGCAGTTATTGACAGCCGGTAAAAAGTGCAACCATTTCGTCTTCTGGGTCTTTCATAGCTCGGTCGTCTCTAAATCTCAGAATCGACCTCAGGAATGAAGTGAGACGGCGTGAAATTAACGGCTGTCAATAACTGTTCTGATAAGAGAACCCTAAAGTAGGGTCTCTTGACACGAAAGCTTGAGAACTTGGCATTGTGCCAACAACTGCCGTACCCTGAGTGGCACCGTATGGTCCAATACCGGGCTGCGACGCCTGCGACTGCATACCGTACTCGTCCCGACCGCGTTGATTGTATCTGCAAGATATTTCATTGATGAGCATACATTATTAAGACCAAACCGGAACAATTGTGTTTCAATGCACAATTATTCAGGATTGATATCGCAGTAATGGATCACTCTAATTCACACAGCAGATAATTTTATGTTCCAATCACATATATTCTATGTTTACAAACAAACCCAGACCAGTTATGTTTCATGGCTTTCATAACTCACCTCCTTCCTCCCCCCGCTCCTGGTCTGCCTCCTGCTGCGTTGTTCGGTGGCCATGCAGCGCCAGACCGACCGCCTTAAAATGTGTATGGTCATTAACGTTGTCTCTTATTGCTATAAGCTCCAAATTGACGGTATAAATGAAACAGCTGATGCATATTTGCACCTGGTTTCCAAAAAAAATTACGATTTAAATTTAGCGTGCCTACTATAGAACAGACCGCGACGCTTGCGTTCATGCGTCGCAACTATTTCATCATAATTTCGTCACCTTGCATCTGCGGCGGCTGCTGCGGCGCGTGCAGCATGTGGAAGGGCACCGGAATGTGCACGGCAGAGTGCGTCGCGAACGACTGCGCGTTGATGGCTCCTAAAGGGAAGATTAGAGTATACTGTAGCGAGACAATTGGTTGACTACTGTGGCAAATGACCAAACTAAATCGTTGATAGCTTATGAAAGGGAATGCTGAGATTACTGTAAGGATGATCATCGATTGTTTGGCTACTGCAATGGAACCAGTGCCAGGCACAATATAAAAATCCCGGTGGTTCTACGACATACAAGTTGGATAAATAGAAGCACATGGCACATATATAGTTTTACTGGGAAACCTGATAGTGGGACAAAAATACTCATTACAGCTCAAAACACCTCACGTGCGAGGAATAATATCAGTCAGCATGAGATGACTCCAACGCCAAAATTACCGTACGCGTGCTACGGAGAGCATTGGAATAAAATGTCTGTGCGCCTTTCATCAATGCTCGATGGCTAGGCTTCATCGTTGAGAGAGTGGGCGCCAACTCTATGTCAACGTGTCATCTCCCATCTCTGGACCCCGTCTCATGTGCGATGCTCACCTGCGGGGTCGAGCGGCACCTCGTACGGTCCGGGAGGGCCTCCTCCGTATTGCGGCGCGGGCCTGCAAAGGTACGATTTGAGATCATTTTTATATTTACAGACCTTCTCAGCGACACTATAGTTTGAAAACAATCGCACTTATACCGTGGATGTGAAACATATTTCACCCAGGTCAAAAATCATTGTATGACATGACCCCTTCCACAATAAGGTCAGTCGCATTAATACCTGTGTCTGTACTCGCTGAGCGTGTACTGCATCCTCTCCGGCTTGTGCGAGATTGGCTGCACTCCCTACAATTAAAAGAAATCATAAATAAGGAAAATACAAAACTAGCACATAGTCACTAAAACCCGGTAATCTTGTGCAACACGCTGTGTAGATGCTGAAACACTCTATCTATCTAATTAGATCGCGACATAAATGTGTGAAATTCCGGGATAAGATAAGTTGCAAAAACCATGACTCTTATGCTGCACGTTATGTAAATAGAGCGATCATTATGTCAGGTGCTAGTGGATAGGTACATCCCCCAAATACAGTAAATACACAAAAGAATAGTAAATACCCACCTCTCTTCTCTTGGGCAGCTGTATCGGCGACCGAGTGAGGTTGTTCAGTGGACCCTCGACGACCAGGCCTGACAATAAACAGTCTCGTTTCTTGTTAATTTCACAAGTAAAAATATAATTGGGCACATTAACGAAAGCGCAGACAAATTGGCCGTAAGCTCTGATGTTCAACGTTCTTGTTTTACACAAGAGTTTCAGTCCCGTCAGTTCTATGTAACGGTAGGGCCATTTAAAGAATGATTTGGTTCGCCCATAGTGACATGGTAAAATTCATTAACTCATCAGCAATATCTAATAAAAACTCAACAAACCTCTCTCCAGGAAGTTGGACAGCAGCTCGTACCACAGTGGCTGCTTCGAGAGCACCTACAATCTCTTTAATTAATTTTTTTTACAAAGTTTCGCAAATGTCGTCATCTCAAGACTGGCTGTACAACGGTTACTATCATAGTTATCTGACCAAGATGTAAGGGACAATAATTAGAACATGCAGAAACTGATGCATATATGCTGAAATAGTTGCTCAAAAGCTACAAGAATTTTTCGGTATTTATTTTCTGATACAAAGTTCGGTTTCAGATTAGCGACAAGAACATAACAGAATTCAATCGAGCGATGAGGTAAATATCCACATGGTAGCCCAAATGTCATGGGTACCTATTTCCCATTCAGTAAAATAACAACAATAAAAAATCGCACCTTGGCATTGCCGATGATGACGAGTCCGTACTTCGCACGAGTGATGGCCACGTTCAACCTACAATAAAGAACATATCAAGGTGGAAAGTCCAGGCATTGGGTAGACACATTAAATTTATGTACCACAAGCCGCATAAAGCTACGATTTATAATTATTGAACGTTAACCAACAAGTGAATTATTGAGAGAAAAAAAACTATCAAAACAAGGGTAGAATAGACAACTACGAACCGTCGTGGATCGTTGAGGAATCCGATGCCGTTGTGTTCGTTGGAGCGCACGCACGTCACGATGATGAGGTCCTTCTCGCGACCCTTAACACCAATCAAGTAGTAGTATTGCATTTGACTACAGTTAGCAGACCCAACCCAATCAAATACTAATATTTCTTGGTCTAATACCCATCTCGTGAAACATAACCCAACCTGGAACGCGTCCACATTCGCAATCTCCAGGTCCATCAGCAGCTTGGAGCTCAACGTGCCTTGGCTCTGCAATAAATATTGTTTTGTAATTTGGGAGGCAGAGATTCTATCCATAGCACTGCGGAGATGTGATTACCATTAAACCACTTTTCTACTACAAGAAACCGGTGGGATGGATGTGGCCCCGTGGCATTAGTAAACTTCAATGCGCAAAACCCACATCACGCAAACTGCGTATGCCCTAAAACTCGTGGCACTTGAACTGGGCATCGTGCCCTGACCGGCACATATTGCATGATTAACGAAAGTCATAGCGCAAAACTCGTATCACGCGATCTGCGCATGCCCCATTTGCGTGTCACCCAATCGGGGCAGTCCTCACCTGCATGTACTGCACGATGTACGCGCGTTGCCCCTCGTACGGCGTCACGATGCCAATCTGCGAGGGCCGCATGCCTCCTCTGAACAATCAACTTGAAAATGAACAAGTATCAAGATAACACAAAACCGGGATAAGGTATGTTTCAACGATCGAATTTCTATAGCGACTAATCTCAAACAATAGTTGTTGTGCTTGACCATTGCAAAAAAATAATCGATGAATAAGATAGCCAGTAACCCGGTGCAATTACGTTGCACGTGCTCGTTTTTAGTAGAAAGCCGTTGTGATTAGCAATAATCTGTAGGTGAGGTGTCCGTGATAAATAAACCAACCTGATCAACTTGCTCGCGATCTTCTCCACGTTCGCCGCCTCTGCTCGATTGAGGAATGACGTGCCGGATGTGCTCATCTCCTGCAAGGAAAACAAGGATTACGGTAAATGATGAAACTGTGAGTGGATCACCCTTATCTCTTACAATGAAATCCATAGTTACGGTAGACAAAAATAAAATTCGTAGATGTGAACCATCATCGCTGACAACCCGTAAGTCTTGGGTTTCAGCAACTACATTTAGCGGCGAAGACTTCCCAAAACGCAATTCGATTCTGACAGCAAATGGGCATAAAAAATATGCTAAAAACCGGGGCGATTCTAGTCAGAGTGTATTTTCCAATTCCATATTCATCCGATTTCCCCAAAACATTGCGAAAGTTGTACATGGACATGCATAGCACGACTATGACCCAGCGCGCCAGCACACCGCAGCTACCGTACCTCCTTTCCGTAGCACGACCAGAACATCATCGGCCGATCGGGCACTGGCCACCGGAAGTCGACGTCCTTCAGCTTGCGTTCGCCTTAAGGAACCCTATCACTCTCAAACTTCTACAGTATCCCTGGGCATTCATCGATTAGTCAATCCTACAGTAACCAAGCATTCGTGGTAGGAGCCCCCCCCCCTCCCCACTCACTTTCCGTGACTCCATTCTGCAGACTGCCCTCGTAGAAGACATTGGATGGGAAGGCTGAGAGGACGGGGTGCATACGGTACTGGACCTGAATCAGGGGAGAATTTGAATCTCCTGCTGTGATTTTGAGATAGATACTGCAACAATTCACAGCGGCCAAGCTTTCCATTCATCTTCAACAACTTTTTTTGGTAAAAGGAGAAAAGACATTGCGCATGGATAGGTGGTCACTGAATACATAGCAGCTGAAACCTAAATCTAACTGCCCTCTCATCACTTTATGTGTATTATCGGCGAAAGAATAAACCAGCAGATTCGTGTCGTGGTTAGAATTATTAAATGAGAGTATGAGCCTTAATTCGTTGTATATTCCATATAATTTCTAGATCAACGAACAAATGATAAATGTGCGCGTTATCCAGGGTGTGACTCCACTACTGTACTGGCATAGTAGTCTTACCGGCGGGGACCTATCCCCCTCCCAACAACTCCGTAATAAAGTATTTATTTAGAAAAAAACCCCCAACCTGCAGTCTGATCGGCCGATTGCCCAGCATGACGAGACGCTCGAATAGCGACTGGTGAAGGCCGGCCTTGGCTGCCTGAAAGGAATATTTATAAAAATATTTATAATAACCAACCCGGTGATTCTAACACCGCAATTCGTTATAAAACAACAAAAAATCAGGAATATTGGTCTTGGCTCACTGGAGAAGTGACATAACAAAATGATATTTCCCGGTGATTCTACAACCGGAGTCCATCATAAAGCACCCGGTTATGTCTTACAAGACAATTTCATTGAAGCTGTTGTGGGATCAAAAATCACACAGCAACCTACGACGAAATGGAGGATTCTCTGATCGTACCGTATCATATTGCACAGCCCAACGGAAGTTACCTATCTACCGTATATCAGCCTTACCACGACCGCATCCTATCCCAATAAGTCTAGACACCGTATCCTACCTTACCTTCTTGCACAGCACCACCGGTCCCAGCTGGCAGTGGTCGCCCACGAGAATCAACTGACGCACGCCGCGCACGATCGGAATGAGCAACTGAACATAACATTATTGTAGGAAAAACATTGTAATTGATAGTGAAACTTCATGGCAATCACGCAACTTAACTAGTCGATGAAGCACAAAACTGCCAAGTTTCGCACAACGAGGCAGACAATCATTATTGATCGAAGCGGAAGATGAAGGATGCTACTTTAATACCGGGAAGACGCTCAGATCTTCCAAGTCATATTCATTTTTGTGCCCCAGATTCTGACGGACATGACGTCACCAATCAATGATGAGAAGCGAATTCGCGCAGAATAGTAAAAAAGTAATATCCAACCTCTGGCTCCGTCGCCTGCGTGGACTCATCGATCAGTACGCACCTGCAATTGATATATTTTATCGATGTTCCGGGACATCAACCATTCCAGGTCGCATATTCCGGATGAAATGAACTCAAAGAAACATGAAACCACCAACTGTTCAAAACATCCCTCTTTAACTTTCACCAATTTGGAACTCACTTGATCCTCAGCTTGGAGATCCTTGGGTCGGCTGCCGTGCTCGCCGTGCAGCAAACGACATCCGCAGCCATGAGCAGTTCCGTCTCCTGCGAAGGACAAGGTTACGGTAATCAATTAACCATTGAATCATACAACAACTATGGTTGTCCACGGGCCCAAAAAGTCCGATTTTAAAGGGTGCCTGCTAGTAATTCTGCCCAATCCGGCCTCGATTTTCATGACTTTTAGCCCCGAGAACAAGTGGAATCATTAACTCGAAAGTCAATGCAGAATACTAATTGCATCAGCGATGCGCAAATTCACTAGCCACGACATTTCACTGCTGGGGCAAAAATTTGATGCATCTAGAACCTTGTGATCAAACTACAAATCGTTTAAGATCAAACTACACACCTGGATCCTCTTCAGCTTGAGGTACCGCGTCTGATCCGACTCGCTCAGTCCTCCCATCTCGTCCTGTAATGATATTAATATTGAGAAATAGATGTGTCTACTCAAGATTGGTGGTTAACCACAAATATTCATAAATAAACGGCAGCCGACTGTAGCCGCCAGGTTCAAGACTATCACAAGATCATTTTTTTTACATTATTACGCGCTATTCAAGGATACATGGTCATGCAGCAGTTAACATGTCCCACCACCGTAAGCCACGTATCCCTGACTACCGTATCGCACACGCGACTATAGTATCCCTTTCCTGACTATCATATCTGACACCCGACTACAGTATCCCTGTACCTTCAGCTGCTGCAGCTTCCGCAGCTCAGCAGCGCCCCTGATGTTCTTTAGCTGATTGTGAAGTGTGAGGAACTCGACGTTGGAACCGAGCGACTCGCGGGAGATCGCACACACGCGCACCACCTGAACAAGAATACTGTAATTAATGGAATATAGTAACCACCAAACTACAGTATGCCCTATAGCGTGACAAAGGTACACTAACGTGTATGCTTGCTGTACATTTATGATCTAGCCTGTCATTTGAACAACAATTGACGTTTTATATTCTTTTCAACAAATAAGAGTAATAAGTGGCGAGAAACCGCCAGCCGAGCGCAAATAATATTTTTTTAAATCTTCAGTTCTCAAGAACGGTGTATTTATTATTGAAAAACTCCCAGAAGAAGCAAGATGCTTATGGCCAAATCCAAAAATTCTTCTTCAAACCCCACCTTCAATCCAGTCTGGTGAATCTTCTCTGCAAGTTGGTCAACCGCCACGTTGGAGGGCGCGCACACGAGCACCTACAGAAACACTTGTAGATTTGAAATCCCCGCCGGAAAAATTGGCGCGAAAATTTGAATTTGAAATCCTTCTCACCTGTCCATTCGTCTGCCGCACCAGGTGGTACACGATGGTGGCCGACGTGACGGTCTGAAATGTGAGCATTGCATTTTTTTGGAATCAAGGTCTCAATAATATCGTATACGGTAGTATACCACATCAATTATTTTGTGCGTGAAACATAGATCAACCGACTTGAAACTTTTTACGAAGAGGCAATATGACTCATCATCTTCCACACACGGATGTGGACTGTGGAGCTACATTAACAGGTTTTGCCGTTACTGCCGTAACTACACAATCTACCGTACCTTGCCAGTTCCGGGCGGTCCCTGGATCAGGGATAGCGGCCGGTGGAGTACTGTACGCACAGCGTGCATCTGGGACGGGTTCAGCTCGGGCAGTCCGGGTGCGGAGAGGCGACCGGGCATCTTGACCTGAAATTGATCTTTAATTAACCTTGAATCGGGATATACATGAACAATGATAGCCTAAATCGATATGCACCACTCATAAACATTGGGATGTTGTTCAGTATTTGAAAAATTGATGCCTACGTAATATCAATGAATGAAGATATAGAAGTCATTTCTATGCATCGTGAAACATATCTTCACCATAAACTGAGCAATAATATTTTTTGTATACATCATTTCATCAAAATAATCATCGTCAAATCCCCAATTACGACTTATCTACCCAGAAATTCCATTTTAATCAGGTCATGAAACACAATATTGCGTAACAAAATCTTATTGTTAGAACTTTGCACATAAGTTCCCCAAACGAGAAAAGAGTTTTTGATCACGCTACATTCATGTTTCAGAACTACTATAATCAGGATCCCCTCCATATCGTAGCAATGCAGCTACTACTGGCATTTTAGTTTTCAAATCGTGTACTGGATCCTCTTGAGATCAAAATCCACGTTAGTTATGTTTCACCCTGAAACCAACCTTGAACAGGATTTCCTCCACGTCGTGCCCCATCAGCTTGTGGTAGATGTACGGCGACACGCACTTCTCGTCATTCTGCAGCAGATTGAGCGCTGCCGTCTGTCGGGCGAACGAAGTGGCGTTCCACACGACCTCAAGGGGTACTGTAGGTCGGAGACTATTTAGGGAGACTTAGCATGCATGACCCCTATATTGCCGATGCATTCAATATTATACTATGTGAAGGCACAATAGAAGTATGAATCACTCATTGCGGCTAACTAACGGCTACATAGTCGATGTGGAGCATACACGCGACGAGTTTCGCCTCACCTCGCAAGTGAAGTTGATCCTCGAGTCAGTCGGCATCTTCTCGCTCGAGCCCGCTCGCATCTCCATCCCAATGTCGTCCGAATGATCTGGCATAGAAGGATAACGGTAGGAACAATATCAGGAATCGACCCGATCTTACCTCGAAACAATTTTATACCGTTGTGTTACAACAAGCCACGTGGTCACGTGGTCAGATTTTGAATACTAAAAACAGTGAAAAACAATCATAAAACTACGGCGATCGCTCTCTTGAAGCTCAATGTTAGGGATGAACGCCATATTCGAAAAATATATGCTATCGTAATACATTCCCCCATAAAGCTCAACAATCGGGAATCTTGTACATAACAAACCGCCTGTTTTGAGCCACATAACTTGTTTACAATGGCTCTCACGATTGACAAGCGCTAGCATTGATTCTGCTCTTGCCATTAAAGAACCATGAACCCAATATCGATCGATGTTCTACCGTAACCCCAACAACTCACTGTCGGGAATCTTGAAGACCTGTCCGATCCGCTCCCACACCACTCCACCCACGGTCGATGAGTGCTTCAGCTTGAGCTCGTCTCCGATCATCAGCTTCATGCCTCAAATAGGGGTACTCATTACTAGTTCTATACTTGATTATCGGTATCCTTGCTGCTTTACCGGTTTGGCTGTGCTTCGTTCTAGCTAGACAGGTTAATCAGTTTTTTTTCAAGGACTGAAATCATAATAATCAGAATATTCATGTTCACTGTAAGAAATGTATCTGCAGCACCAAAGTGCCAGGAACGACTAATGAGCTCGTTAGCGAGAAAATCCAAACTGAATTGGTCTAGGTCCGTGCGGAATGACGGGCTACAGTACTCCACCCACTCACTTCCTTCCATGAACTTGGGCAGCTTGAAGAAGGCCTGGTGCTTCTTGTTCAGGCCCACCTCCCACCGCACGTGGCCCACGCTCTGCGTCTGCGACTCCTGCATGGAATATGTTTCATGATGAGCGTAAATTGGTGGTGAGTGTGGCGAACAAAGTCGATTGAGACTCGTCTTCGATGCCTTTTAATGCGATTAATTTATCTGATCACATTTTACACGACCAACAAGTGAATGTTCGCCACAACACGGGCACAAATAAGACCGAAGAACTAGCACATTGATGAATATCCCCCTCTGTCGACAGTTCAAAAATGCATACCCAACCCGACACCGACCTGTGCCGCAAGAACTATTTGAAATATTCCTATATCACAATGCCCAAATACAGTAGCTGTCGTTGCCTACAGTATCCACTACCGTAACCACACCAGTTACCGTATCCCACCTTCATTCTCCTGTCGAAATCGGCCTCTTCCTGAATGAGGTTGGTGAAGACGCGTCTGTACTGGTAGGCGTCCTGGTACCTGCAACGATCTTCTTGAGACATCAGAGAGGAATTCGCCCACAGAATCCGCAGCCTTACTACCGCATCCATCACTAACACCGTATGATTATTTTCAGACCAAAGCAAGAATAATCTAACCGAGACGAATTCCGGATCGTTCTAGGGTCAAAATAACTACCGAAAACGATTATGGTATGGCATAAGAACAATAGGCGGTTACGGTAAGGCTACAGTAGTACTAACGCGAGTGAGACGGGCTCCAGATCATTCTGATATCCGGGCTTCTCGACATCCTCCAGGTTGGCAGACGGATTCTCCTTCCACACGTCTTCAATCTTAACGATCTGCGCTGCTTTCACCTGAAAACACAAATTTGTTATTTATATTTTATTTCCAGTTTCACGGAGCTTACGGAGATTGAATCAGCGATATCCCAAATTGAACGGTTCAAATAGACACATTGATGTGTGAAAGTGACGGGTTTCACAAATATTCGACCATGTGAATTTAGGTTTCAGACAATGCATAAATTTTGCACCGTTCATTAGCCACCAATGGATCTAGGTAGACTCCAAATAATAAATATCAAGTACTAATATACTATGCTCCATAGCAGACACATCAGTATTTTGTGACTATACCCATACCGCAGTCCTAACCGGGCTAACTCTTCGACGTCGGACGGGGGGCACCCGGCAGCATCGTCTGTTCCCCCTCGCCTCCGAACATTGCCACCGGGTGCCCCAATAGGGCATCGCGCTTTCTCTCTCTCGGTTGCATCTACCGCAGGGCTGGGACAGAAAATAAATTTTTTTCTGAAACAGAAAACAGAAATTTCTGTTTTCAAAAACCAGAAAAAACAGAAATTTTTTATACCAGAATATCTAGTGTAAGAAACGATTTTCAGTTCAAAATATCTAAGGCTTAAAATTTCTTTTTTTTCTTTCAAAAAATTTCTGTTTCTGCTCGGAAATTTGATGCATGTCAATTCAATTTCATGATTGGAAGATATTCTGGCATCAAAATTTTGTGCTCACATGATTTTGATGCCAGAATATATAGTGTAAGACGCCATTCTAAGTTCGAAAAAACAGAAAATTCAGAAACAGAAATTCCCAGCCCTGATCTACCGTAATCCCCCAGTTACCGTACCTGTCTCGCCCTCGACTGCATCTGCTGTGGCGGCACCTGCACCAGCCATGAGAGAAGCTGACGCTCTTGCACCTGAAACGAAGTATTGCTGATGATTGTTTATGTAGAACATCATGAAGAAACACCAGTCTTGGGGCTGGAACTGTACTCAAATCCCCAGTGTGTGGCCTAATTGTGCCTGGTTGCACATTAACGGAAGGAACAGATCGTGGATGGAGTTCATGGAAAACCGCAATAAGTACGCTCAGGAAATGATTAAAGACGATTTGCTGGTATTTAATCATTCATTTTCCTAGCTGGCGAGACAAACTATTATCAGTAGCAGATCTCAAACATTGGTCTTGATCGTTATATAGAAACCAAACTGTGCCGGATTTACATAATATTATCTGATGTCTCGACAAAATTCGTTATTCTGGAGTGCACTACCGTATTGCTGTATTGTCATAGCGCACCGTTTCCGTACTGTACCGTACCGTACTGGAGCACAGGGTTACTGTAGTATACTACCGTAACCGAACTACCTAATCAACATGCTCTTATCCTACTATATCAATACCGTACCAGTGGATTCCAATCCTCTCCTGCCCAGTTCTGGTCGACCTGTGATGCCTGGTGGGCGCACGGATGTCTGCAGAGTATGACGACCAGCGAGTCGGCCTGAATAGGGGTTGTTTTATTGTCAACACAAAAAGTACCAAACATTTATCACAAAAGCAACACTATGTACAGCTCTTCTGAAACATACAATCACCCCCGACTTGTCCGTTTCAATGAGTGATTGAAATTCTTGCCCAACATAAAACTCAGTGATATTACGCCCACGAAACCGGAATTCACTTAATTTTAAGCGTGTAATTAGAATGACACCGGAAGCCGAAAATTAGCAAATTTCACCATAACTTTCATTGGTACTGATTTTCTAACATAAAGCATGAATTGTAATGACCCTGTCGCCTGAAAAAGTTACCGTACCTTGGCGGGGATGAATCCCAACTGGAAGACGTTCTTGGCGCCACACTGGTAGCATTCCAGCTGCGTCTCGCCCAGTGGACTGTCCGCGTGTAGGCAGAGCTGAAAGGAGACTATGAAGAGGAACAGAAGGACATGATCTTGGACTACGGGCACGGTGACAATTTGGTAGTGCCATTTTGGCACTCAGAAGATGGGAGCAATTATACAAGGATGACATGATCTTATTGTTAGATCCTGGGTAACGTGAAACTTTGGCAGTGCCAAGACGACTTTTCCAAAATAATAGTTCGTAAACGTGAATTCACGTACAACTTCAAGCAGCCATTGTATAGGGTCGCTGGGTGAATAGTCAACCGCGACTGTATCGAGTACAAAAAAGTTTTTTCGTAGGGATCAAGATTAGTTTTCATAATATAACTGACGACTCGAGAGACAGAGAGCTATTGAAAAACGCAGAGACAGCGCATTATAAGGAGATGGTGAAACCTAAATCCAAAGCGTTTTTAAAACAATTTCCTTCTGCTCATGTAGAGTTCGCCACTTCTGTACTTATGAGATCGCATACAGTATCGTCTGTGCTTAATGTTAGAAAGGATTTCTAACTTTAAGCAAAACCGTAAGCATAGACGGAGATGTCACAGGAACGTTCCTGTTAATTTTTTTGATTTGTGCAGTCCAATTTTTGCGACTTCCTCATTAGCAGCCAATGATTATGCTTTTTACAAACTTTTCGGACCCTGGAAAATCCTATGCTCAACATTTGTGCAGTGAAATTGCTCCTCTCACCTCCTTGTGTAACACAAGTTGTGTTGACTGCGCACCATGCGCGTACTATTCAAACGCTACAGTATCTATGTAAATGGGGCAGATGGTGGGACATACTACCCAAACATGCCAAGTATGATTCTCCCTCTCACCTCCTTGTGCTGACTGCGCACCATGTGGTTGATCAGATGAGATCCACTCGTCGCGCCCTGAACACAGTTGTAATTATATTTTAACCAAAAATATCAACTAAGGTAGTTTTTAGTGATAAATTTTAAGAAAGGTAACCTGGTGGATCCGCGCAACCCAGCCTATGTAATTGCAATTATGTCGTTTCACATCAATATTATGAAATTCCACATTGCTAATTGTAAGCAAAAAAGCAAAATGAGGGACAACTATCCAGAAACAAGAATCAGCTGCACTACGTTGTCGCAGTGTGCCATTCACATATGATACAGGTGTAGCTCACATTAGCAAATCGATGGTTTGAAATCACGCTTGGCTACGCCATGCACGCAAATCAATTTCTCAACATTTGACAACCAGGCCGTTTTCGGCAACCGTTCCAGCATAATAATGGTTGCAACGTTTTACAGAGCTGCATATTGTATTGCGTGGGTAGAATAAATTATCGTTATCACACGCGAGACGGTTTCGCTCACCTTCCCATTGCAGAACCACTTCTTGCACACTGTGCATTGTGCGACGTACTGGGGCTCGTTGATTCCGCAGTATCTGAACGGTCTACGTTGACTCAGGAACCTTTATTTTAAACAAAAAGTGGAAATTCGGGAGTAGGACATTTCCGCACAAGACCCCTAGGATTGATCAAAACATGCACAACCTATAGTGATTTCGAATCGGTTCGATAAAATAAGCATCTTTTGCTCAGGAATATTTTTCAGGAAAAGCAAAACTGGCTGAGTTATGGGCTTGTGCGGAAATGTCATACTCCCGGAAATTCAAATCCTATGTATTCATGCGTTGGTGAGTCTATGCTCGGCTATCGACATGACTCTGGCTTTACGCACATGATACTGATTTATAGAATTATGTGCGAAAATCCTAATTCTTTCACGCGTTGCGGTCGCGTCGCGCGTTCACCTGCACGCGTGCTGGGGCACGTTGGCCTTGTCCTCGTCCTGGAAGGAGCGATTCGCGTCGCCCTCCGGAATCGTGCCGTCCAGCTGTGACATCTCGCTGGCACCGGGCATCTGAAACAATATCAGTATTCCGATTTTTCAGAGGAGGGGCGTAGTCGTGCACTTTCCTGATTATTGGCACTTATCTCTAAACCGGGAAACCCCGCCCATTTACCCTGACGTTTACGCTCTTGCGGTAACCACTGAATCCGCGCAAGCCCCAATATCTAGCTATTGATCTAGGCTGTACATGATCTCTAGTGGTCATATTTAATCGATACATTCAAATCGATCGATATACCTGCGAACTCTGCGTGGCGCCCGTGAAGTCATGGTGGTAGTTGTGGAACTGCGAGTCCTGCGTGGCACCGTTCAGTCCGTCATCGTCGTCCGCCGTCTGAACAACATTAGATGTACTTATTAGTCAAGTGGATATCATCTAGGATCAGAGGCCGTATTCATGAACGCTCCAAATCGTTTGTAATTCCAAACGTGACGTCATTTGGGTAGGGAGAGGACATTCGGCAAACCGCTCAAATCATTCGTATGGCACTACAGAGCTCTATGTTCTCTTATTTTTGACGTGAGGGAAGGGTAGAGCATAAAAAGATGATATACGGTGTCTATGAATCTGTTGATCGTAAATGAAGGAAGAACCACGTGTGAATAAAAAGAATGATAAAAATGGAAGTAAATAGTCGTGGAAGAAAGCAGCACGACGTGGCGAAATATCTTTTAGGAGAAGGCTACAAGGCACTAACCCTAACAGTATACGAGGGAATAAACTTGCTTGTAAGGCAAAACAGCGAATTTTTGAATGAAGAGCAGCGTGAACTTTCAGGCTACTCTACAGCTCTAAGAAAAATAAATCGATACTTGTTTAGTAGGCATTAAATATGGAAAATCGGCGAAACATTCAAGAAGTCGGAAAAGTTACGATATAGTAGTTCACTCTTGTAAATTCGAACATTTAAAAGATTTTGGATTGAAAAGCCTTCAAAATTCGCGATATTTGCTGTGCGTCACCCAAAGCCACGTCCTCAAACCCACATTAACCCAATCAATCAGTATATCCCCTAAGCATTGTCATCATTCACTGCGGAGAGGTTTTCTTAACTTTTAGGAAATGAATTAGTTTTTAGAAGTGTCAATAATCAAACCTCAATGAATGTAAGCGCCTCGCCGCCTTCCTCGGCCCCGTAAATGTCGTCAAGGTCCGACATCACTGAAAATCATCGCATTTTCCCAAAACACCAAAAAACACGGATAAAATGCTTTCAAATGAATGGAACGCATCGAACGATGTATATACACTGTGTTGACATCACATTCAACATCATACACGCGAAATTACCAGCAAAATAAGACCAGAAAAAGCGAGAGAACGAAAACACATTTTTTTGCGAAAAAGTTGAATTCGTGGTGTTGCACTACCGTAATCTGGGTGCAGCGCACAGCGCCTACCGATCGCGAGCTGATTGTTTACCGAAATCGGACCCATGTTTGCCATTGCACCGCGGCTTCGATTTTTCACGTCAGGGATATTCATGGCAGAGTAGAGCAAACAACATCTCTGTCAAAATGACGACCTTTTTTGTTGTGGTTTTATGAAATCATCGGTTCTTCTCGAGTGGATTATAAAATCTCATAATCTTTTCTTATATGCCCCGCTTGATACTCATTTGTAATCTTATATCGGGTTAGCAGGTGATGAAAGTATTAATTGTTGTGACAAGGGTGTCGCTAATGGGGCGTTATTGACAGCCGTTCGGATCTAGTCGTCTAAGTTCATCCCTAGTGGTTGTCTTACACTTCTCAGAGACGATCGCTAGGAATGAATTTAGACTGCTAGAAATGAACGGCTGTCAATAACGCCCCATCAGCGACACCCTAGTTGTGACTCATTTTCTGTTCCGAACTGCATTCTCCGGGGAACGACAAGACAGCCATGAACTTTTGCACCATAATGATGAAAAGGGCATTTGCGTCATGATTGTGACATGGATATTTGTCGCATGATGAGCGGATAATTGCGCTATCATTATCACGGCTAATCTCTTCGTTCAGTGAGGGGGCATTTTAGGAACCGGTAGTTTTGGAACTTTAGTCTGCCCCTATTCTTTCTTCATTCTCTCTCACGACAGAGAGCTGTGTCTGACGATTATAGCGATGGAGTTCCAAAATGTCCCCTCCATTCCACCTTTATGGCGGAAATCTCCACGGCGCTCACGTCTTTCGCCCGCCTCCTCTCCGCTGGCTCGGATTAGAGATGGTGACGTCAGAATACCCCAATATCCAGAGTCGCTCAATCATTCTAAGCTTGGATAGAGTTTGCGGCTTAGGAGTAGGTAACGACTTATGAACCTTTTTTCGTCCGTGTTTACTGGCGATTCAGACTCTCTCGCCCATCATATTAGGTTGGCCCATAAGTAATGATATATCGATTGCCGGACCTCTAACTCGGCGCTCCGGCAAGACGATGCCGCGGGCAAGGTCATCATATAAGGGGTTTATCTTACTCTCATTTCATAACATACCGGTAGTTACATCACAGTTCGTCAGTAAATATGACAAAAAGGAAAATTTCGACCACTTCGCAGCTCATCAGCATCGGATTTCTCGATTTTTTTCTGGACTTTCAAGCAAAGCATATATGCCAACTTGTGGGTTTTATCAAACGTGGGAACTATCCTCAACATATCCTAGAAGGGCTTTTAATTCTATATTACGATTACGAAGTTCTGATGGAAAAGGTAAAACCATTCAAACGGGTGATGCGTTTAGAAATAAATGCACAGTTTGGCGGAAAGGAAAGGATATCAAACGAATTGGGTGCAGGTTAATGTACTACTCGTGTGCTGTCCATAACCAATAATAATTATGAAAGCTTACACGTGCGATACAAATACAAATAAAAATAAATTTTTCGTGAAATCTGGTAATGTGCTAGTCGGGACCAGTTTTGATTTTCTTGAAAATGCATTCATTATGTCCTTTAAAACGAAGTGGCCGTATAACTTGGCAGTTAATTATAATAAGGGAGACGAGTACTACATATAGCACATACGTGTTCCTTGAACCGTTTACTATAGGAAAAGAACGAGAAAAGATATGCAAGAATTTGCCATATTTATGAAATAGGCAAATATTCATGCGAAATGCTACCTGAAGAAGGCATTTAGAGCTATAATCGAATGTGGATTTATAATCTACTGGTAATGCACAAGTTGCTTCCGAAATATGATTGAACATA
>JACMIF010000736.1:0-32483 GCA_014805445.1 Diplogasteroides magnus
AAAAGACACTACATTTCGTTGACTGCGTCTTTCATTCTCCTTTCGTCCAGCGCGGTCGTTTTCCTAACACCCTCGATTCCACTCGATTCTGTTAGCAAAACGACCGCGCAAGACAGAAGTAAATGAGAGACGCGGAGACGATATTTAGTGTCTTTTTGCTAATGTACTCGATACCCCCACACTACAACTATCGATCCAAAAATGTTTTTTTTAAATTTTTCTAAGTTTTTAGCTATGGAAAAATTTCAGAAAATGTGATTTTAACAACATGTTTTTATGAATTGCTATGGTCTGAAAGTCTCGAAAAAATTTGCCCCTCGGAATGATTTTCTTGTGATCATTTTTGCCCTATTTGCACTGATCCAGCTCGTGAACCGGACAATCGGAAAAGCTATCGTTCACATTGTTTGACACAGCTGCAAGCATAGATGCACGTCAGAGCAAAGCAGCCTGACAGGTGCCTATTTGTGGATACAGCGTAACCTCAAACATGCGAAAATCGCGTTTTTGCAAAAACTCAATTTTTCTAAATCGATTGCCGGACGGCAGACATAGTGCGTTGGACTCCCCTAGTGATGAGGATTCAGAAAATATAAATATCTCAAAAACTTCTACAATTTTAGCCGCAGCCGTAGCCGTAGCCGTCAATTAGGGTGACCCTTCAAAAACGAGTCGACTAAATTATTCAATATTATATTCATCGCTGATAAAGCTATAATCCTAATTATCTTGTATCGGAGAGGACCGAGTGGTCCGAACAGCATTCCTTACTTCCGTTCTTCCGTTCTCTCTTATCGCTCACTTTATCTCCACTCTCTCTGTATCCCGCCTGCGTCTCATTTACGCTGTTATCTCCTTTACATGTTCTTTGGAAATCGACTTGATTATCTAGTCGGTAATTTGAGTGAAACAACATCTCATAACAACAGAATTTTCCATCAAGGTATTCGTTGCCAAACAGACAAGAGGAAGAGAAGAAAACGAAGATCGGATCAATGGGCGACGTAAATGACACCATTCTTCCCCACTGGGTGCATGTAGACCACCCTCTGCCGCTCATAAATGTTGATTGTAGGCCTCATAGTAAATGAGAAATCATTCTTGCCGACAAAAAAGCACCCGCTAAACACTTATTCATCCACTGGAGAGAAAGTCCACAAGCAGTCGTGTCCGAGTGGTTAAGGAGATTGACTAGAAATCAATTGGGCTCTGCCCGCGTAGGTTCGAATCCTGCCGACTGCGAGATCTTTTGCTTAATTTAGGGACCAAAGGGAAGAAATCCGTAATTGTTTATGAAGATCGGCTATATGTTACGACTTCCCTATATGGCATGAAATGCGCTGATGTTTACCGGTTTGATTTTCATCAATATCATGAAACTGTTTTAGCCTTCAGAAATTGCATTGATGATCAGAAGAAGAAAGCATTGAACCTGGTAGTTGCCAGAAATCACTCCATTCTAAATTTATTTCCCATTTCGACCATTACCATTGTCTTTAGGTAATGGATTGGCCGATCTTCAATATCAATTCTGGCCCTTTCCTACCCCAAAATCATTCATCCTGCCCGCTGGCATATCCCATGTGTTCATCCTCATTGCTGAATGTACCTTACTATTCTGTTGTGGATATTTCTTTCTATTTCCTTTCTCGTTTCCGTGCCATCAGTTTTGCATAGTTTTTCGAAAATGTTTTTGAAAGTTAAAGTGATTTAGGATTGTGAATCCGATTCTTCGCAAACCAACATGTCGACCGAGAAGTTGCCAGAAGAAATTGACAAGGAAGATGTGAGATTTTTCCACAATCCTTTCTTTCTCTTCATTTCAATGTCTTTTCAGCTGTACAACAATGCCGTATTGTGTGGAGAGATTGCGACGAACGTTAGTGACCCACACGCGAAAGCCGTAGCAGGTATGTCATTTGTTGTGATGACTAAGGAATCGTCAATTTCAGCCATTGTGCATCTGTCCGCCGCGCTCGTGGAACAAGTCTACAACAGCCAGGTGGATATTCATACCGAGCATCGATGTCATCGTTATCATTCAGGTTGACGCATCACTTCTTGATCGAATTCAACCATTGACTGCCAGTGCTCCAAGCATGGAAATGTGTGCCCTTACCACGCTTCTCAAGGTACAGGAGACGACAATTAGGGTTATCGGCAGTAAAGTGCACTTTTCATTCATGTCATTTCTGTGGATTTGTTACCGATATATTCGCCAGACAACCCATACTAGTGGATTAGACGAATGAGAAATGAGCTTTGCAGCCCATTTAGAAACCTTAAGGACAATCTGGACATGCGATCTCTTCAGAGTATAGGCATACTGGCGAAACGAGGAAACATCGCTACGTCAGCCAATCCAACTACCATCACTGACTTTGGTATGACGATGATTTCCAATGAAAAATATGGATTGCTTTCAGTTGTAAAGACCGAGGACGAAATTATAAGACCGAACTCTGGTTTGCTCACTGTGCAATACGTTTTCACCTGAATTGATCTAGTCTCACAGACATATGATGCTGCATTGAATACTGCGGGAGCCTTCGATCTGCCAAACGATGCACTTTCCCATTTGAAAACGCCAAAGGTAATTCATTCCCGTTTCTCCAATATGGTGTTGATTCTGGAAAACATCAATGCTAAATACAAAATGGATCGTTGGACTTTACTTCGTTTGAAGTAAACTATCAGTACGAAACAAATCCATATTTTTCTTAGTCGCCTATCGTCAACCATATCATCTACAGCCAACAGCGAGACGAATTTGTAAGTTTCTTTTGTTTTCTTTTGATCTTCACCCTATAAGTGAAGTGAAGTTATTAGGCACTCGAGGTGTTCACCTCGGCCATCAGCTGTTGAGGCCAGCTGTAAGTACAGTACCCTATAAGTACAGTACAGTACTGTACTTATCGGGTACAGTACCCTATAAGTACAGTACAGTACTGTACTTATAGGGTACAGTACCCTATAAGTACAGTACCGCCCGTAATCCGAGGTCACTGGCCTATTCGGAATGGGCCGTTGTGTCCGATTATAACTTCTTAATAACGTTACAAAACGGGTCAAACACTGATGTATGATTGTTAGGGTTCATAGCGGTTCTTAGGATAGCGATTGGTGGTATTGGGAATAGTACCAGAGGGCAAATGGCGGCATTCCCTTTGATGTACAATGATTTTAAGTACTCTCTCCTGGAAGAAGGAGTAGTGGAATCAATCCGCCTAAAGTCCAAGTCTGCGGAATCGTTCGCCCGTCAAGTGGAGAACAAGTTGTTCATTGACTCGCCTGACTGGACAGTTAGAGTGGACGAGAGGATTTCATTGGACAGCAGGAGGAAGCTGAAATGGATCAGAGAGGTGAGATTCTGCGATTATTAAAATTATACTGCACAAAGTTATGTCGAAAAGCCATTTTCAATTCCATTTTTGCAGTTGGTGCGACGCCGCTTCCCCACTGAATCAGAATCTGCAGAAGCGAAGCAGTGGTCGAGCTGTGTGAAGGGAATCAACTCCTATTCATGGAAGGTCAAAAATGGAACAATGAAGTCACCAGGAGGAAGAAGAGGTCGTCAAGAGTCAACCTCCCGTCGCGTGTCAGTTTCACGTGACGTGAATCATTTTTTTCTCCATCTCGGTCTCGTTCCCCACGTGATAGTCTAAATGTGTCTCTCGATACAGAGTTCTAAGCTTTTGTTGTATATTCATTCATTCTGCCTGTTCAGTGACATATTATTAGCCAACTCATTCATCACACATTCACTTCACCGTAATCCTTATTACTGGTGTGATTTTATCTATTGGCTAAATTTTGCAAGTTGAGGAAATGATCAGTGCATGGGCAGATTGGGTTGACCTAGGAACTGGTGATCATAAGTAGGGTGTGGAAAGGAAGCAGAAGGTCATTTTTCTGTCGTCTAATTCCCTCTGAGCGGTTGTCCATCGCATGACACAGGCAACCACTCTGAGGGAATTAGGCGATAGAAAAATGCCCATCTGCTTCCTTTCCACACCCTAATCATAAGAGGCGTTGTCAGGGGAGGGGAGGAGAGAGGGTATAAGAACCACCAAAAACGGGAAGATTTCAATTAAGCCTTCTCCGCTTGTAGACTATTCGCAAGATCCTTTATGGCCGCCACGGATAAATATGTCGTACCTGCAAATAATAATACATGGGCATGTGATCCTTAATTCTTACAAATCCACATGTTGTGACTTCGCCAAAGTGAACTCACTTATGAAAATAACTGCCAGTGCTAAGAGAAGAGCAATGGTCGTTTTCATGTGTTCGTAGTATGCGGGTAGACGTGATTCTTCCCTTTCCTCTGTCCCCGTTTCAGACTTCTCTTCAGATAATCTTGCACCACTTGGCATTATGCCTGTAAATTTTGTAAGAGAAAATTAAAACTGCCACCCATTGTAAGGGCATGGCTTTCAGAATGCACTCGGCAGCAGGTAATAGACAGACAAGAGTGAAAATGAAGAAGAGGAATAAATTCCCATTTTCATACTAATATGAGTGACTCTTCGGGCAGAGACGCAAAAGCAGAATGAATTGCCTTTGAATTTCGCTGTGAAATCAATATGATTCGAATAAATCATAGAGGTCAGAAACAAGTGGAGAATCTTGGGAGCGGTCTTCATCATTTTCATATTTTTCGATATGAAGAGGTAGCAGAAAACGGAGAGCTATTTAGGAACAGTCTAGACACATTCATCTCGTATGCGAATGGCAGTGGATAAAGATCTTCTTTTCTTGACTGAATTGCATTTTTCTTGGCTGGATTTTCGCGAAAAGACGATTTGGGATCGAGCAGTGTCGCGTTTACGCAATTGCAACAAAAAAATTTCTAAACTAAAACTTTACAAAACGAGTCTTCAATCACTTATGTTTCTTGCACTGCGAAGACTGAAGAAAATGGTAACGATATAGTCTGATTCAAAAATATGATGTCACAGAAATTGCCATTGTCCTTCATTATCCCCATTGTGTGAACGTAATAGCTTGAGTAAACCAGCAACACTTTACTTGTCTTGTATCATCGAAAAATGATAAGACCATAAAGCATTCTCGTAAAAAGCATGAACTGCATTCATAGATTTTACACGCAATTGTAAACACAATTAATTTTGAAAAATCATGAATCTATTTTCATAATAACATTTGACATTCCAAGATTGTAAGCGATAGATCTCTTCCAATACACTCCTTCCTGCACCTCGATCGATTCGGCACCGATTTTCGTCTAAATACATGTGCTAGGTAACAATACTCGACCACTGCAGCTCTCACCAAAAGTGCGGAGATGTCAACGGCATCGTCTTCTTGACGGATCGTGATTTCCATTGTGTGAGGAGTTGTGAGCAGAATCTCAAAGATTGACTGTGTCCCCTTTTTCAAAGAGAATCAATTACCTGGACGGCCTCGCGCAGTCCCATGGCTGTGATACCGGTGCAATTTTCCAATTTGATATCTATTAGATCCCTTCTTCCAAAGAGAATCGCCAGTTGCTTGTCGGTCATCGGAATTGTTACCGGACTATCACTAAGAGTAAGAAGTAATGAAATGAGATTGAGTCAGTAGACCATACGCATTCAGATGCAGATATTTTTGTCCTGCTTTAAGATAAAATTCATCGTCAAGAGCTACGATACCCTTGCAATTGTCGGGAACTGGAAATGAGTTGAGCAAGCAATATGAAGATCAATTCACGAAAAAAAATTGCTTAACCTCGTCTCTCCGCCCCCCATCGTTCACGACGAACGTACGTCGTGAACAATGGGGGGAGGACAGCCGCTCAATAACGAATGAAAATGAAAAGGAGACAGAAAGAATGGACTCGCAAATTTTCGGCATGCAAAATATTTGGAATGGCCCTTCCTCCGTTCCTTTCATTCACGACCGTTCACGACGAATATTGAGTACTCAACATCATTGTCCCCATTGTTCGTCGTGAACGCGGTTGATCATGAATTTGCCTACGTTTCATTCACGATTCGTCGTGATTGAGCAGACCAGCCACTCTAATGGGTAGGCTATAGGGTGTCGCTCATGGTGACCGGGACCGATTCGGAACCGGCGGATTAAAATTGTCGAATATGTCCTCTACTACTGCATGGGATTTATCGAATAACCCTGAAAGAATTGATCAATAATATTTCACTCCTTATCTGGAGAATACCTCGAAAAAGAATTCTCTTCAGGCATTCATCCATTTGAGGGACCTCCATGTATATTTTCAGTACTTCTCAATTAAATGTTCGAACACCTGCTGCTTCGTTAAAAGATGGATATTACATCTCAGAGTTAAACTGATCGAACGGTTGAGAAACTTTTTCAAATGCGAAACAATTTCCAATGAAGATTTACCGCCCAGCTTCAACATAATAGGCTTATCTTCTTTAATAAAGAAATTGACACAATCTTCAAGAGATTTCCCTACAAGAAAATTGAGGTCGACTTCAGCTTTTCTGCGTGAAGAATGCGGATTATAAACGCATTCAATTTGTTGAATGCGTTTATAATCCGAAGTTGATTTTCGAAGCTCATCTTGGCGCCAAAAATCTTCTCAGAAAATACTCTTTCAATATTGATACTAAAAGTCACGTGAGTAATTTTTTCGAATTCCATCGCTGTCGGTTGCAATAAAGTTGCAGTGAAGCTCGGGAATTCAACTTGGAAAGATTCATTATTTTCCTTATTTCAGACGGTTCACTCGTTCTTTCACGACACACATTAAAATACTGCCAATTTCCCTCATTCAATTAGGAGCTGCCAAGCATTGACAGATAAAACTACCAATATTGACAGTTTATTTTACACATATGGCAGTTTGAAAATGACGGAGGGGATTGCCAGTTTAAAACTGCCAATATCAGAAATTTTCTGTTTGAATGATTATAGAATAAATCACCTGGATGGCCTCTCGTAGTCCCTTAGGTGTGAAACCGGTGAAACGATCTAATTTGATATCCATAAGATCTTTCCTTCCGAAGAGAATCGCCAGTTGCTTGTCGGTGACCGATATTTTCCAAGGTTTATCATAAAGAGAAGACCGTTTGTCACTAAGAGAAAGCATTGATGAAACGAGATGACTCAGAAGAACATACATTTCCATGTGCAGTGTTTTCTTTCCTATAGGGAACTCCACAAATCCTCGATATACGCCCCTGAAAATTCAATTGACTACTAATCTATGCACTAGACGAGACCTCTTGTGATGAATGGCACACACTCCTCCAACGTTAATCCCTCGATGGTAGATTCAATAGGAATGACGTCCACCTCTGAATTCATCATATAAGAAATATAACTCTCTAATATTCCTGTTACCTATAGATTTTCTCAGGTAACATTCCCAGCCACCTTCGTCTCGCAGCGGATAATTAGCTAAAACAATAATATTATAACCATGGTCTAATAGAGAGTAATTCAAACAATGACAGCAGCAACAGTATCGCGTAGCCGTTCTACAAATTCCATTCTTGAACCGTAGAAGTACCTTCAAGGATCAATTTATAATTCTAATTATCAACTGATCGTCCAAAATTTTTTTCATTAGCTCACTTGCAGATTACGTGAATCACAATGATTGCAGAAGTCGGAAAAGGCGACCATGAACTCGTCTAGGCCATATTCGTTCTCTCGAATTGCAACGCTGCGACACAACATTAAAGTCGATAACTAAAATTTCAGACTTACTAATCCATCAATCTTGTTTCCTTGAATAGACAACAATGCGCATCGATAAGTCTTCTCCTCCTTTTATCTACCTGGAAATACGAATAACTCTTTGAGTAGATTTTCACTAACCTGCCTGAGTGCGTCGAGTGCATACGCATCGCAGAATTTGAAAATATTGAGCTGAAGATGAGGTGGAAGTACACCTAAGGAACTATGGTCCTGCGAATTATCCAAACCACGGTTGTCAGAGGGTTCGGGCAGGGTCGCTGTAGCGGAACTCGCTTTTGACATCGTCGCGAGCTCAATGTGTAACGTTGTAGAACGACAGTACAACTAACGAAGACATCCGCAATGATGGAGAAAATGAACAGAGAGGGTTAAATATGTGCTAAAGTTATATGTAAGAGCTCAATATCCATACCGAATGGGCGGCAATCTACGGGAATTTGTACTTTTGTTCAGCTGCTCTTTTATTTTTCTCTCCGATTACTCATGACTGGTGATATGTAAGTGCACTAGGGATCAAGGAAAATGAAGAGAGACGTCACTACAAGCTCTGTGACATTTATTTCATGTATGCCTCGGCCAGCCATAGATCGTCCTGGCATTCGCATTATGACAAAACAAAATATATGAACAGAATCATGAAATCACCTTTCGCTTCCTCGATGGGAGCACCCCGGTCTTCTGCTCCTTCTTTGATGTTTTATTCCCCTTGAATGTCGTCTCGCCAATCTTCTTTACATTCGCGACAAAGAGCTGCAAATTTCATTTCTGACCCATACCACAGGAAGGTCAGGCCGCTTTCAAATGCAATGCTAATAATATTTCTAATCATATCCTCCTCTATGAACTCACCTGACCAAACATCTTCCTCACGGCGAGTTTTCTGTCGTTCTTCGGCTTAATTGCACCAATTGTCTTATCGAGAATGGCAATGGATGAGACAAATGCCTGAACACAGAATATAGCAATAGGACAATGATCTGATCAGTATACCGAATCATTACCGTTGTGAAGAGAAGAAAGAGCGGATGCCATCGCAGCCATTTCATCGAATCCCTCGAGAGTGGCGAGTTTTGTGATTTCTTGAGCGAGACAGCGAACCTCAACAAATGAGTTGGCTCGTGGAAGGAAAGAACATGCTAACCTGGTCATTATTCATGGAGGAAGTGGGTAAAGACACGGTGAGCAGAGATGATTAGAACGGCCTAGAAAAGACAACTCTTTCACATGATTACAACAAGGACGAGAATACAGTTATCCAGAGCATTTAAAATACGAAGATAAGGTAGTAGAGACCTCGAAACGGGTATTTCTAACCTCCCTGTTCTAGTCCGAGAGGTCGTCTTTCAACCCCATAGACCTCGGACGGGAATAGGGAGGTTTGAAATACCCGTTTCGAGGTCTCTATAAGGTAGATAGCAACAAATACAACGAACAAACTGGAAACGTATGCAGATTGATTGTGAATGGAGAAGAATTGACCATTTCATTGTTAACGCTGCATTGAGGAAGAGAGTTACTCCAGGCATAGCCACTGAGTAATATATGAAATGTAACGTGAAATATTATATGATAGAAAGGATTGAAACGAATCGGATCCTGAAGAGAGATGGCAATATGTCTTAGTGGTGTAGGAAGCTTATGACAACAAACGGTTTGAGGTACTCAAATACTGGCTTACTGGCTATACGTACACATGCATGGAAATTATCGTCATTCTGTTATTACTCCAGTTGGGTACGGAGTCCGTGAGAATATGAGAGCTAGCTCACTCATTCTAGCTCACTGAGCCGCTCGGTTCGATGTATCGCGAAATGAGCTATTTGGCCAGCTCTAGTACGGACGTGGTCTCGAGCCCTTAAAGGATCCACAACGGGAGATTTATTTGCATGCAATTTCGTGTTTACTTCTCTCCATTCCCCCACTTTCTCGTCGTCAGAGCGGTTTACTCTGACAACGAGAGAGTAAGGCAATTGGAGAGAAGTGATCCCGAAAGTACATGCAAATAATAGGGAGGTTTGAAATACCTGTTTCGAGGTCTCTATAAGGTAGATAGCAACTTTACTCTGACAACGAGAGAGTAAGGCAATTGGAGAGAAGTGATCCCGAAAGTACATGCAAATAAATCTATCTCCCTTTGTGGCTCCTTTAACCATATTAATCTCCGTGTCTGGGCTGTGGTCCTTATACATTGTCTACATGACAAGCAAATATTATCTATTCATTTTTTCATTTATTTTGACTTCTTTTTCCCGTTGCCATCTGTGTGTGAAAGTAACTGCTTGAGCAAAATGTCGACACTTTACTTGTCTTGCACTATCAAACGATTGTAAGGTCATAACACATTCTTATAATTCCAAGTGCGGCAAACACACACGTGACTTTGCAAAATGTCTACAACAAGTGCTCGATGAGCTGTTTATGCTTAGCAAATCTACTCGCAATAATCGATCTACTACACACAAATGTAATCACATGAAATTCTGTAGAATCCTGTGCTGATTATCATAGTAATCGTTGTCCCGTCCAGATTGTACGCGATAGATCTCTGTCTATTTTCTGTCCCCGTTCTATTGAGGTCCGTCACTTCAATCGATTCAGCCCCAATCATCTTCTGAATGATCGTATTTGGAAACAATACTCTAGAGTATCGCAAGTGGGAAATTATTGACAGCCGTTCATTTCTAGCCGTCTAACTTCTCTACATCGCGGTGGTCGCGTAATGTACAGAAGAACGCTAAGGAATGAATTAAGATGGAAAAAATGAACGGCTTCCAACAATCTCCCGACACGCTACAATACTCGTTCACTGCTAATCTTACCACAAGTTCAGACATGTCAACTGCTGGGCGAAGAGCGTCGATAACAACCTCCTTGTCTTGAGGGGAAGTCAGCAGAATCTGTAAAATACGATTACATGTATCCATATTTTCCTCGAGACTTATTTACCTGGACGGCCTCTCGCAGTCCCTTGCATGTGATGCCGGTGAAATTTTCCAATTTGATATCTATGAGATCCTTCCTTCCAACTAGAATGGCCAGTTGCTCGTCGGTGATCGAAATTATTCTTGGACTTTCACTAAGAGAAATCACTGCTGAAACGAGATGAGTCATAAGAACATACATTTCCAGGTGCAGTTGTTTATGTCCTGCCTCGCGATAGAAGTCATCGTCAAGAACAAAAAGATCTTCTTTGTCGTCGGGATAGAGGAAAGTGCAGTACAGTCCTCTGAAGCTTTTGTTTACTGCGCTATTCCGCTTGAAAAATTTGCAAAAATATTCGAACCTTGGTCCCGACATAAATCTTCTTGCTTCATTCAGGAAGTCGATTTGGCATTTTAACTGTAAGAACTGAAACGAACACTGTTGAAGATTGAAAGATCATGGATTTACACTGAGGGATGATTCGAACAAATCTTCCACTACTTGAAAATCACTAGGGATAGGGAGGTCGAGAAATATATCCTCGATGTACGCTCCTAAAAATTTAATTTAGTAAATATCAACACTTGAATAGACCTCTTGTGATGAATTGCACACACTCCTCCAAAGTCAATCCCTTGATCGTAGAATCAACATCGACGACTTCGACGTCTGAATTAGTACATAAGCAAGGGCATGCAGCTCTTTCTTTCTGTTACCTTCAGATGCAGTCAACTCGGTCCAGCATTCTTCGGAACGCAACGCATAATTATCGAAAACATTCATTGGTATAGTCTAATAGAAATTCACTCAAACCTGAACAACAACAACTGTATCGCGTCGCGGACTTACATCTTCCATTCTTGAACAGCAGGAGTACCTTCAATGATAATTGAATAATGCTGATCAATTGATACCAGCTTTTTCATCATTATATAATATTTGTAAGATACAATGTTGACATGTGGTCCCACATTATGCATCCCAGCTGAGCGGTTACTCAGATTCGCATTTTCCTTTTTTTATAAGTAGAATTGGTGAAACATAAGCTAAATCACACCTGTGGGTCAGAGGAACGACGAAATAGTGTACAAAATGAGAGAGACAATCTGTCAAAAACTAAATGAGCGTACTGGGTATTACAGTTCAGTTAGGATGCATAATGCTGATTGTCACGAACTCACTTGTAGATCGCGGGAATTGCAATAATTGCAGAAATCAGGAAAGGCCATCATGAACTCATCATCCTCACAGTCGGTTGTTCGTATGGCAACACTACAAAACATTAGTTCTGTCGATAACTAACATGGTAGGCTCACTAATCCGTCTTTCTTTTTTCCTTGAAGAGGCAGCGATGCCCATCGATAAGTCTTCTCCTGCGTTTATCGACCAGGAAATACGAATTATAACTCTTTGAGTGAATTTTAATTAACTTTTCTCAGTGCGTGGAGCGCACGCGCATCACAGAACTCGAAAATATTGAGTTGGAGATGAGGAGGAAGCACACCCATGGAACTTAGGTCCTGTGTACTGTTCACATCGCGGATGCTCGCCTGTGACGTCATCGACAGCTCAATTTGGGGTTTTAGATATGTTGAGAAATATAAAAATGTACCTTGCGCTTCCTCGATTGGGGCACATTCTCATTTGCCTTCTCGAGTTTCTTGTCAACCTTCATTTCAGTCTCGAGGAAGAGCTGCAAACTTCGTTTATGAGACAACCCCAAGGAATATTAGGTCATTTTCGAATGCAATAATTTAAAATCCAGTGGGTTGATGATGAGAACTTTCCGAAAATGTCAGCCCTTACACACGATCACGACTAGAAATGTAAATTGAGCGATTATGGAATGGTATCTAACGCATTCAGTATGAGAACACGAAGTCGATAACCGCAGATACATAGGAGATACTGGACAAGTAAGCAGATTGAACTGGAATGGAGAGGAATTGACCATTCCACATACATACTATGCACGTCCTCAGTGAAGTCTGGTTTTCGCGTAAAAATTCTCAAACATAGCAAGTTTTGACATTTTCGAGCCTTTGAAAATTTATTTCTCCTTGTAGGAGGCGACTCCGCAAAAATGGTATAGGGGATTTTTAGTTTCCCCCAAGTGCTCTCGAATGATACACATATGGAATGGATCTCAGTTAACAACTCCAAAACCCCGCATTGTTAGGAAGATGATTCATCCGGGCATTGCAACTGGGAAATATATACGATAATATAACGCGAATTGTGTTGTGCAGATGAAATGATAACACTTGAAAAGTGAACAGAACGATTATGGGATGGGCTACAACGCAATCAATATGAAAACGAGAGGCTTCTCATAGACAACCGCTCGACAACGAATTAGAGAAAAGGATCCGCTGCAATTCGCGATCCCAATTAAGGTCTCTACTTGTCACGTTTCAACCGCAATCGATTGTGTTTATCTCAGCGGCACTCGTTCTGCCTAACAAAGGGGAGGGGAGGCGGCAAGCGCAAAGAGGGGAGAGACCCTTTTCTCTCCTCTCAGAAGAGCTAACGCAAGAGACAACAAAACATGGATCGATGCAAAAAAACTGCCAACTCTCAGAATGCACTGTTTGAGTGGGGGAATTAGCGGACTCCGCCGGATTCCCCCTGCAATGGGCGGAATCCCTACCACCGTATAGATAGAAACATTATCAGTTGCCTTCATTGCAACTATGGTATTTGAAAGCATACTGTTTGCTATTATATTCGGCAGGCATGGAGCAGCAAGCTATGCATACATGTTGGCCAAAGCTAGCCAACAATTACGCACTACATAATTAATGTCGTGTATGCAAAAATAAAGGTGTGCAAAACTTCCTTTACGATCTAATAGTTCACTAACTGTTTCTCTAACAGATGATAGTAAATTAGTATCTATTAGTAATCATTCACTATTCTTTGCCATAAAATATATTTCGTTATCGGACGACATTGAACAGAAGAATATATCTAATTGTAAGCAATGAAACTCTTCTCTTTCGATGTTTCTGATTCCGAGTGATTTGTTTTGTGTTGGAAGCTCTTTCAATTGGTCGAAGTCATCAATGAAGTGTCATTTGAAGTGTCAATGACAGTCAATTACATTGTGGATGGGGGAGAACGAAGATGTTCCGGTCTCTCTCCCTTCTCGTCCTTGTCACGGCGGTTTTCTCGGCCGAACACGTCTATTTCCGCGCTAAAGACTTCCACGACCAGGTTAGAATGGTTGAAGAGTTAACGCAGACACAAAACGAAGTGTCTCTGATCGTAAATATTAGTGTGTGTGGAAGAGGAAATTTTTACGTCGTCGTTAAGTTGTGTCGTTGGTCGGGAACGAGCCCTTTGTGCAGAGGAGAGTGCGATGAAGGAGAAGTGAGAGTGGACAAGGCACAGATTCTGTATGTTTCCCCTATTCAATCATCGTCTGCTGATCTGATCTAGGGTTTCTGAATCAATATGCTTTACTCGTTATTCTAACAATCACTCCGCGGAGATTAGAAGATCGAGATTTGCATTAGGCTGTTGATTTAGAAATTTTAATTTGATTTTAGTCAAGATTCATTCCATTCAGAGGCGAGACGTATTACTCACATGAGAAGGAACAATTCGGCGCTGTTTGTCTCATCGGATGGAAAGTTCTATGTTGCAAGTGAGATTCTTCTGTATACATCATGGTTTCTAAAACGGTAGTAAAGTGTATTAGGTTGAGTCATAAGTCTTGAAGCACTTTCGTTTCGTCTTCTGTATTTTCTTATCTATTGAAGATGGACTCTATTCATAATAATCATAGACTCCCCACATCATACCTCACTAGCTGCCACATTCACCAGCTTCAGCCGCAGTAATGAGGCGCAGCGCGATTTTTCGAAGTTGGTCGACTCGCGCTTTTGACCCCTCTCTACTTGTGTGCGCCCTAGCTCAGCGAGTAGAGCTACCTCGAAGGTGTCAACAGACAAAATGTAGCCAACCGAACTTCCGATAAAAATGAATTTTCACCTCGCTCGGTTCTCAATATTCACGGAGTTACAGCCGAAATAGTGAAATTTGTTGCAAAAAAATCATGGATTTTCTGTGAAAGTAGTGCCAAAACAGCATTTTTACGTACTGTTGTCGTATTTCAAACGGTAAACTGTACAACTTCTGTTTTTATAATACTCCTACTAATACCCGGAAACTGCAAGAAGTACAATGTCCTAACTGCACGCTGAACGTTTTTTGAGGGGTTTAAAAGTTCTATGATGGGTTCCACTATTTCCGCTGTAACTTAGCGAATATTGAGAATTGAGCGAGGAGAAAATTCATAGTTATCGGAAGATCAGTTGGCTACATTTGTTTTTTGAGAACTTCGAGGTAGCTCTTTTCCGTGAGTTAGGGCGAGGTAAAACGCGCCGAACAGGAAAAAAAAGCTCGCGAGTAGGGCAACTTTGAAAAATCGTGGTAAAGCTCTCGTTTAATTCCAGGAGTATTGGCAATAGCTTTAGGTAGTGGTGGCCTAGCACTGCTAGTGGCTGTGACGGATAGGGGCTAACATCAATAGGCAAGGAAATACAGAAGACGAAACAAAAGTGCTACAAGACTTATGAGTCATAAGAGTCATAAGACTTATGAGACATAAGTTATGACTCAACCTAATATTTCTCATTCCTCTAATCCACTCGGAGCGGTTGTCTCTATGTGCAATAGACAACCGCTCCAAGTGGATTTGACGAATGAGAAATGCTCTTTACTTCAGAATACTTTGCTATAGATTTACAAGGTACATAACAATAGAGCTCTTTCAGATTGAACAGCCAGCGAGACAAAACGCGACAACGAAATTATCTTTTGCGTATACCTTGAAAAACAAATGTGGAAGTGAGACCTATGGAGAAAAAAGATAAAGAGTTTTATTTCTGCGTTCATTTTATGATAATTACATTTTAATACCCTCAGTTAGGTGTAAATGTGTTTGTTATTCGTATGCCAGATATATTCAAAATCAACCGCACGAGTAGTGCAAGTGTTGAAGAAAGGTTAAATGGGCGGTCCACCCAAACGTTTCGTTAGAAATTCAAAAATTATTTTCCCGCCATTTGATCAGTATAGATAAAATGTATGGCCTTCATCCAGCAGATCAATTACTGTGACTACTCCACAGCCTTGGATACGCCACATATGTCGCGTTTGCCGCATTTCAATATCGATCAGCAACCTCATGTTATCGTCATTCCTTCTGGCAATCCCTTTGGTTCCTTATTCCTCTGACTTGTGTCTTGCTCTCTTTGAATACAAATTGAACTGATTGCCTTTCATACCAGGATCCTAGTCACTTGCTATATAACTTTTCGACTGCAATGACGTTCAGCGAAGTTTCTTCACACAACGAGGTTTGTAGAAATAACGTTATTCTTGAGAACAACCCAATTCAGCGTTCACTGCAGTTCACAAAATTTTGCGAAGAGCAATGGGCGAATGATCGAAACAACAACGGATCGAATGTTCGGGTGTGTTAATTTTGTCATTAATTTGCGTTTCCTAATTCACACGAGAAAGGTCATTTCAGATTAATTTCGTCGTCTCTTCGGGAATGGAACACTTCGCCGCTCACAACTGCTTCGTCAATGCCACTGCATTTCACGTGAGTGACGAATTTCAGTGTATTTCGCATGATTTCGGGCCAATTTGCAGTATTTTCACCCTTCCTAACTACAACGTTGACCAGTAATGAACTTTCAGATGCACGTTTGCATAGCCAATGAGGAAAAAACCGAACTTCACGGAGGACGACTCCCAAACCTCCACCACTACACACTTCAATTATCGGCTCTCTATATAAGGGAAAATGAAGTTGTAGAAATTCCTTTGAAGGGAACAGACGGAGAAGACTTTACTGGTTTCCGGTTGGTTCTTTGATACTAATCATCGATCTTCACTCTAGGTATTGTATTTAGGATGAACGATGATCTGGAGAGCGACATGATCAAATATCAAGAAAGCCTTGTCATTCCTCGGGAGACGAATCCAGGAGAATATGTTCGTATCCTCGTTCGAATAAACGCCGTAGACGGAGACCAGAAAGATCATCTCCTTCAAGCATACATGTCTGATCAAATAGTAAGAGTGGTGAGAGTACCCATGCTTATTCATAACATAAGCACTTGCTCTTCAGAGTCCATCAAACCTGTTGAGAACCTGGGACTTCGCTGAACAGGCAAGAATACTTTAACGGACATTCTATCAGCCCGTATGATTTTGTCAATAAACACATATGGCAATGTTCAGGAGAAGAATTTCTTGAAGTCGTTGGTCAACGCGGTTCTGAAAGCTGCAGAAACACAATACGAGAAGGCCGTGTGC
This sequence comes from Diplogasteroides magnus, assembly GCA_014805445.1. NCBI lineage: Eukaryota > Metazoa > Nematoda > Chromadorea > Rhabditida > Diplogasteroididae > Diplogasteroides > Diplogasteroides magnus. The sequence continues at coordinate 16,954 of JACMIF010000736.1, forward strand.
CAAGAACAAATGTATCTGGAAGTACTGAAAGCCTTGAGCGAATCTTCCCAGGTAATGCTTGAAAATGTATATGAATTCTTACAATTAGCTTAGACGAACGAACTTACATGAACAGCAATTCATTCAGAATGTGGCGAAACTTCATGAGGCTGTTGCGAGGGCAAATTACGAGCTACAGAGAGAGAAAAATAGGATTATTATAGCCGAGGAAGAGATTAAGGACTTGCTGAACAACAACAACAACAAGAGCATACCAACGCCCACCACGATGAGTGCTGAATATGAGTGGAGTGGCTGCTCTTGAACAAATTTTTTGTACGAATTCCGGGGCAGTTGATTTTTTTGAAATCTACTCTTTTTGTTGATTTTCCAAAAAAAATAGATATTTTATTGTCCTCTGAAATGTTATGAAATGCCCATGCTTTCTGCAATGATTCCCACATTCCCCAAATTTTTATATGAAATAAATGTTTGCTTGCAATCTTTTTTTTTCATATTGGAGACAAACACGATGACCAAAGGAAAACGTGAAAATCTCCTGTATCAAAACAAAATGGTTGCATAACAGATCATACGAGCAAATAAAAAAATCTACATCTCTTCTATAATTGATTTTGTTGAACAATTGAAAATTTCACGGTCATTTCAAAGCGCATTTAGTTCCCACATTGCACTCTGTTCACAGTAACTGAAATGGTGAATATTGACATCCGAACTTAGTGAATGAAATCATTTATTGAATGGTACATCTCGTTGCAGAACAATATTTGGAGCAGTTCGTGGAAAATTGCGAGGATTCCTTTGATCTTGAGAGGTACGGCCAACAGAGCAACATAGGAATTACAAGAGAAGTGGCAACAGCATGCAATGCAGAATGGCAAAGAATAAGAGAATGGAGCTGATGATTACGTTCTCCAATAACGGTCAGCAGGAATTAAATGGAGAATCAAGAAAATTTTCATGTACATAAGGCATATCAAAAAGAAGTTATTGGGTGGTATGAGCATGTGAGAAGCATGTATAGATGGTCAAAACAAGAAATAACAATGTTTGTGATCAGTATCCTTCCTGCAGATCAGTGATTGCATCCTCCACTGCCTTCTGAATCCATTCAGGAGGGTATCGACGCTCATTGAGCATTGAATGCACCTGAACATCCTCATTACTATAGAGGGTGTAAGAGGAGATTCCTCTGACCGATCTTGCCACAACAGACAAGGGGAATGATAGTGGCGGTAATTCCTTCCTCTTCGATGAGGGAGGAATTCTGCCTCTCTCATTTCCTCCCGTCTTTCACTGTGAGTGGTCAGACATTTCCAATGAATTCTTCATGAATTCACATGAATTTCCTCGTCCACCCACTCTACTCATAACAACATTTCAACCCAGTGTAGATCTCAAGATGCCCTCAATCCCTCTGGAATACTGTATCTCACCTTGTTCGATTGCAGGACTGACACTCGTTTCTCGTTGAAGACCTTCGTCGTTTCTTCTATTCCCTCTTTGGTCAGAGCAGCACTTAACAAGAGTCGGTTTTGTAAGTAGGGAACGGAATCCAAGCAGAAGTGCACAATTCTTTCTAGTCCCTTCGGAGCGGTTTTACTCTCACATGATGGACAACGGCTCCGAGGGAATTGGATGACAGAAATGTGCACATCTGCTTGAATGCTGTTCCAAAATTTGTGAGGAATGGCCTTTACCTTGCATCACGAACGACCGCAGTATAGAATCCAAGAGAGGCGGCGTCCGCTGCAGTGTACATGACACAGATGTCGTAGGCAAGTCCACTAATGACAAGTGCATCGATGCTGTGAGAACGAAGAAGAGGCTCCAGCCCAGTCCTGCAAAATAATAATATCATCCGTTAGTCATTGACACTACAACATTGCGAACTTTACCACTCATGGTGGCTCTACTGATGTGGCCTGTCACCATGGGAACGGCTCGGCGTATATGTAGACTGATAATGGCATAAACGCTGAGTGATTTGCTTTCCAAGCACACTTTCATTGTTCCACTAGGTACATACAGTAATTTGCAATTCTACCGTATATTTGATCAATAGCATGATAGCTCACTTGGTGACTTTCTCGTTATCCATGAATGCGGAATAGGAATCCACGAGGGGGTCTGATCCTTTCTCGAATATCACAGCATTTGGCGGAATTGCAATCTGAATGGAGTGAAGGAAACCTGTGTGCCGAGAGAAAGCTACCTCATTAATAATCTCTGCTCCATCAGTGCCCTGCACACAGTGAGTTGGATAAAGAACCTTGAAACGATTGATCACGGGTATGATCCGGAAAGAATAAATACATTTCTAAGTCCCTAATTCACTCGGAGCGGTTGTCCATCACATGAGAGAGACAACCGCTCCGAGGGATTTGGACGATAGAAAATGCACTCCTGCTCGCCTTCCAAACTCTAATCATGAGCTACAACATTGCGAACATGATTCATGACTCCGTAGCATAAAGCGAACCATTATAAAGCGAACTCTTACCTGTTTCCTCTTTGGCTGATCGAATTCCACGGCTTGGAAGAACTGCAACTGTGCGTTCTGGAACTCGTTCGACAGTTTTCGATCAGTCAGCCGAGCGTTCTCCAGGAAGGAAATGTGGTCTGCGGGATGCCAATCCTGCAAAAACACTGTCATTGTTGCATTCATTCAACTCTCGACCTTTGTGAAGACAATCAACTTGAATCCATCGAGTCCGAGCACCTCATTTGTGACGTTTACGGCTGTTTTCAGATTCTCCGCTGCGTCTCCTGCCTGAAGAACTTATTGGACTAAAAACTGAGGTTTCTACATCGGTAGTAGAGTGCATTTCTCATTCGTCGAATGCCCGCTGAGCGGTTATCTCTACGAGCGATAAACAGCCGCTCCGAGTGAATTAGAGTCTAATTATTAGACGGATGTGAAATGCACTTTACGACCGATTTAGAAACCCAAATTGATATTGTGTCTGCGAAACACTGAGAGGACCGCGAAAATTGAACAAAGCTGGCAAATCATACGCCAATAGAAAGTGTTCCGGTGACGAAATCAGCTTGAAAGTCGACGATCATGTAAGCAACGCGTAGCTTGAAAATACGTTCCTTGATTCTTGTGATTATTTTGATCTGTTGAGCTTGTGGCAACTAAAAATATTCGAATGAAGGCTCCACACTGGGGGTCAGTCAACCGATTCAATGGTTCCAGTCACTGTACGAAGAATGGGCGACTCTCTATCGAGGCAAATGTCGCAAAACATATCGAAGACTGTGTTGTCTGTCGGTGATTGGAGAACCTGAACATAGGACCTGAACATTGAAGGCTGTGCGCTTCCCCGAATATTTCGGTTACTATGGGGAATGAAAGAAGCAGAGTGCTCTTCACGCGGGCAGTGAAACATATCTGTGCGCACGTTGATGTCTTTCCATTCTCGTGCCTCACACATACTGAGAATTCTACGCAAACAACTATAATTTGTCCACTCTAATTCAGCGAAAAGGTGATAGATAGATATTACCGTGCATGAAACAATGAGTAAACACACTTTCCGCAAAATTTGACTATGAGATATGTGGTTCTTTCAGTTTCATCATCTCGTTCAACAGATCATAGAATATGTGTTACTACTCCCATAATATCTGCTCAAACAAGCGAAGAGCAATGAGTTTAAGAAGGGAATGTGCGAAGATGTCGGCCAAGTTTTTCGTCGGTGTAAAGTGCAACGTGCTATAGGACCCAAGCCATTAATGCTATTAAACCTTCTACTTTTATCGCATTGCCATCTGCGCCTCGCATGCCGTATGGGTAGAAAACGCACTCTCCTATTATATAAAAGCAATTAATCGGAGATTGAGAACAGCTGGATCAGATATTTGTCAAAGAATATTCTCAACTTGCGAACGGATTCCAAGAAGAAGTCCACATTTCAGTCGTCTAATTCCCTCGAAGCGGTTGTCCATCATGTGAGAGAGACAACTGTTCCGAGGGAAATAGACGACAGAAATGTGCACTTCTGCTTGGATTCCCTTCTCTACTTTCAACATGAATGTTTAGGCACTGCACTGCGATTGAATTGAACGGACTAACAAACCTTGTACATAATATAGAAGGCAGCCAGGAGCACAAGGCCCGCGATGAAGTCGAACATTTCTTCAGCTTAGGGTTTCTAAATCGATGATAATGTGCATTTCTCAGTCGTCTAATTTCCGCGGGCGGATGTCGTCACATTCGGAAGGCAACCGATCCGAGTGGACTAGACGAATGAGAAATACACTTTACTACCGATTTAGAAACCCTAAGGTGTGTTCACGAAAGAACGGAATAGGTGCATTTAGGGAGGTGGGGTCTGACGACAACCTATAGGAAGTATGCCCCTGTGAACTCTGATGCAAGTCAAATCTCTCTGGTCAACACTCTCTCTCAGTGAGGGAGAGGGGAATTGGAGGCAAAACGAGCAATACGTCAATTCGACGCATTGGCGTTAGCCAATTAGAACAACGTGAACGGTTCAAATCGGGAAAGAGCTAGGGTGTAGCATGCGAGTCTTTTAATGCCATTCGTCGTGTCTCTATTCTCTGAGGAGCGATTGTCTACATAATGCAGAGACAACCACTCCTTAGAGAGTAGAGACACGACGAATGACAGTAAAAGAGTCGCATGTGACACCTTAGAATTTGCCGGTCACACTGATAAAAATGCACCTCCAAAGTTCTTGATCATAGCATTTTTTCCAGATGATTCATGGGGCAATCAGAAATTTGCCGCGAAAATAATACCCGCATCTTTATGAGAATGCATTTGCCACACATTATTATGAAACCGCGTAGACATTACAAACGCCGAACTGATCTGGACGAGGCTTTGATTGGCGAAAAGAGGGGTGTCGCATGCGAGTCTTTTAGTGCATTTGTCATGTCTTTACTCTCCTCGGCGCGGTTGTTTCTACATTTTTCATAGATTAGGGACATGACGAATGCACTAAAAGACTCGCATGCGACACCCTAGTGAAAAGCCTTTCCTTACTCAAAACAGTGCTACATGACAAAACATTTGTAGCCAATAACATTGTGTTTACACAGATGGAGAGCCCTTTGTTCCTTTGTCATTTTCCTCTCGTTCCCCGTCGACCAAGATCCATTATAAGACATAATTTCTCACAGTAATTAATCTCGCTTTCTTCGCGGTTGTTGAGCTTTGGGAAATAACGAAGTGCGTTCTGGCAGCGAGACCTAGCTAGCCCATCGGATCGGGCATTCAATTCTAAACCTCTGTTGGTCTCAAAGCTCTATAACCAAAATCAGAAGCATGGGGAATGAAAATGTTTCGCAAGCGCTTGCGATAGGCCGGTCAACCGCTCCGGAATAAACAAGCGCTTGCGGAATGGCTTGCTTTGTCCACCCTACTATGAACGAAATGCCATAACTTTCTCGAATACTCAATTGAATCGAAGTGCAGTGTTCATGGTCCACAGGTTTGATAATTGCATTAATTTATGAGAGATCTTTATTGCATTTGTTGTACAGATTACTTAGCTGTGCTTTGAAGCAACCTCGATTGATTTGTAAATGAAAAGATTATACAATGAATTTTGCACACTCCAAAAGATTGTACCATTCCAGCAAGAGAAGAATAGCGAAAGTGCCGTCAGGTGGATGAGTAGGCGGCTGATCGTTTCGATTGCAGGAAAGAAAAAAAACACCATCCTTCCCTCTCACCACTATAAAAGCGAACGTACATAGTGCTCATGCACCACCATCTCAGTCCTCATTTCATTTCCGCCTCTTCTTCAGATGAAGTTCACCCTCTTCGCCATCTTCGGCCTTCTTGCCATCGCTGCCGCTGTCTATGCCGAAGAGCCTGCTGATAAGGTTTGCACCTTGCAGTTCTTACTATTGGCATGACAATTCTTATATTGATTTCAGGAAGTGATTGCCGCTCCCTCCGAACTTTCTGCAGCCAATGCAATGTTGGTCCCCGAAGATAGAGCTGTGAGTTCTAGGGATTCTAAAACGGTAGTAGAGTTTAGGGTAGGAAATGCAAGCAGAAGTACATTGTTATGTCGTCTAATGCAAACGGAGCGCTTGTCTCCCCTGACGTGAAAGACCACAGCTCCGAAGGAATTAGATGACAGAAAAATGTACTTTTATTGGATTTTCTATCCTAGAAGACTGCATTCGTCTGTCAATTCACTAAGAGCGGTTGTCTCATTCATGCGATAGACAGTTAAACGGAAGAAGTGTGTAGTGTCGAATGATTGAACTAATGTAGATCGTGACTGAAGCCGAAAAGTTCGAGGAGGAAGAGGAGGCAGAGGAAACATCCCGTGTCAAGAGGGCTGCGCGTCGCATATATCACGGAAAGAACCGCAAGGCTGCCCGAAGGTGATACAGTCTATTCAGCCATTCTCAGAAAAGATAAGAGACGGCCATTGGCATATGCCCTAGTCCGGATCAATTGTGTATTGTATGAATGTGTTCGCTTCAGACACGCTAACCGCAATGCAAGACGTCACGTCAAGCCCGCCCGTCACTCGGCAAAGCACGCCAGCCACCACGGAAAGAAGGCCCACCGTGGGTGAAGAGCTTCTCTTATGGATCTTTCCTCGCTAACTTATACTCAAGTCGTCAATAAACATTGCTGCTCATTTGAGTGTGTGATTTACATTATCGGATAGGGTAGCTAAAAGAGAAGGACAAGAATTGGAGATGTTCTTTTTTCGAGATGTATTTCCCTGCATGATTGCGAGGATGAATCACGGAAAGAACGTTTGCGCAAGAAAAGAAGTGAAGGAGTGATTGGATGGATGAACGAGGCAACAGAGAAATCGGAACAGGTAAATGATGGCAACTATGTTATGAGCACAAGAAAGGAGGAGAAAGATTGGGAACACGAAGCGCAAGTCAACCAGCGTGTATCTAGATTGGCACACACTTTTTGGGGGCCCATCATAAATATATTTTCAAAAATGCCAGTCGAGTAGTAGTCGAGAGGTATTCGAGGAGGGCTTTAAACTATTTTTTGACGCTATATTTTTCATACTCACATTAAAATGGTAAAATTTCAGGCTGACAAGACAACCAAGATGCTCTCGATCGTCGCTATTGTTTATACTATCACTGTTGTCCCGAAATCGGCCGTGAACTTTGTTGGAGGTGCAGCAATCTTTGCAAGAAATAACAATAAAAAGCAAACAAGGGGATATTTTCCCAAAAATGTCTGATTTTAGGGAGATAATTGAACATTGAGGCTTTCGGTTTCTCTAACAATGCTAATACCTGGAATTCGCCAACCTTCCACTTCTCTATAGAAATTCCGTCTGTTTCAGCAACAGCTCGTGGTGGAACTCTCCTCCATGAATACCCCAAGGATTATCTTGGGATATTGATAATGATAAACAGGTCTGTCAAATTCTGTGTCTACACGTTCACGAGCGGATCATTTACATAGGTGCTTCCCTTTCATTTTTTCAGATATTTACCTCGTTCCAAGAAAGATTGTGGTGTGCAACCTCATCTAACGGAAGAATTCTTCGCGCGGGACGGAAATTGGCAATGAGAAGATCGGCCATAAGTCGTGTACCAACAATTTGACTCAGTTCGCAGATACGACCTCTAAGAGAGAAATGGATGGCTATAAGTTAACGTTCCATAATGCGATCCCTAGTATCATCAAACATCTCTCATTGTCAAATAGGAAACTTTCCGATAACTTTCGAGAATGATTTGGTTAGATGATTAGGTTATTCATCACTTTTATGTTGTCGCACTAGTGATATGCTTGGCGGAGACAACAGATATCGTTCGCATTCTCTTACAAATCCCATAACGAGTTTCTTGTGTTGAGACGTTCCATACAAAATGGGATTCACGGGAAGTTGCAGTTGCATGAACTGCAATAGCTTTCACGGAGTCTAGGCGAGTGTTGGCGCTGATGTAAGTGAATGCAGACGAATCGTTTGTACGCGACTAGAGAAGGAGAAGTATTGATACCAGCAAGGATCAAATCATCTGACTGTGGAAGGCAACAATGAATCAGTTTACGAGAGGAAGAAGAGTGCACGATGAAAGAAGGAGGCTGAAGAGAAGTGCGCCATGATCACCTGCGCAATAATGGTGAAATTGACAATTGCACCATCATTATTATGACAAAGAAGACGCATCGTCCATTTCTCCATTATGACTCAAATGTCCATGGTGCTCTTGCCCTTCACCCAGAGAAGAACAAGAAGGGAATGGCTTCTCCTCTCATTGAAGCCGTACCAATAACTTTCTGAAGATGATCAGATGACGAAATGCAGATGAGAATCATTTATCACTCATATCACCTACTGTGTCATTTGCAATAAGAAAATATGTGCACAATACGATATGATATCAAGACGTTTTGTAGTGAGAGGGAGGGTGTTAATTTCCCTGACTTGTATTCTGTAATCACATGGACATTTCCCTCAAAACACTTTTTTCGCTACATCTTTACTACTCACATACTTGTATTTGCTTAGCTGTTTGAATGAAGAAAAATACGAAATTATCAGGAGCTCAATGTGAACGACGATGATTTTTGTCCAGGGAAATTTTTCGAGAAGGGAACAGATGCAAAAGTGAAGAATAAGCGTTTCCACATTGGATAGAGAATTACAGCAGCATATGAAGGGGGAGGGAGAAGATTCACTGCCTCGCCTTGCAAAGAATACGCAATCCTTCATGCACATTCCTTATGTCTTCTCTGCTTTGATTATTTATGCCAATGATCTGTTGTGTGTAACGCCGAGAGCCTAACAATATCTTCATTTGGGACGATTTGAATGTGGTACATATGGAGAGCGAGTGAGGTCACATGAGAGAAAGAGAGCCCAGGCATGTCTTATTGATATTGTGGCAATAGTATCAATTGAAGTCCTCTTGTCTCCATCGATTTACGCGTCCATTTCCCGATCGTTTCCCGAATCTAAAATGGAAAATATTATTCCATCCTTATTCCTCTTCCATTGGGTGACGGTGATATTTCGCCTCCGCCGATACGTTTATAAATAAACAATTTGAATAATTGGGAGAAGGATGACGAAAAGGGAATCAAGTGAAGTGGAAGTGCATTGTGAAATTACGAGGAAATGTACTGAGAGAGGAATAGATAATACGGTATCACCTAGGGTTCTCTTATCAAAACAATTAGTACATTTGTCATTTCGTCTAACCTCCGCGGAGCTGTTGTCTATAGAATGAAGAGACAACAGCTTCACGGAGGTTCGACGGATGACAAATGCCTTTGATAACGGAACCCTAGTCTCACCTCATTCTACCATCCATGGCTTTTGCTTTCAGTCCAGACAGAATGTCTCCGAGAGAAGAATCACCGAACGAAGAATAGCCACGGATTTCGCGACTCTCGCCATCTGTATAACGACATTTTGATTTTCTCATATTGGGAGTTTTATCGTTCAGACAAACAATGTCCTTCTGAACTGCATGACAAGATGATTAGATTGGGAACGGTGTCTCTCGATTTGTTTCGATCTACATATCAGAATCAGCGATGAAAATCTCAATCACACTTGTTTTCTTGTCCAACGAGACCATAGCTATCATACTGGGCGGATTGTGGCAATTAACTTCCATTTTCTGTTTTCTAATATAGAAATTATGTTCCTTGCAATTTGCATAAGAGACAATATATTGTAGGTTATGTGATTACTATTGAATATTAGGGTAGGAAGAACGATTCACGTGCGACTCCCGAACGATTCAAAGCCAGTCTGTATGTATGGTACAGATTCTGTGAGAGCAGTGCTATTTTCGCACAACGGACAACAGTGAACAATAGGCGGGCCAAACATAATGCATTTTTTCGGGAATCACATGAGAACAGTAACGCCTACCCTACTGAATACTGAAGTATCCACCTACCGAATGCTACGATGCCCTGGGCGAGGCAGGTGAGGAGAAAAACGAGAAGAGGTGAGGTGACCATGATCACTGAATTCAGAAGAATGGGAGAGGAGAAAGAGTGAAGGGACCAAAAGGAGGCGGAGCCCAGGTGAGTGGAGAGAATGAAGAGTCGATAGGAGCGTAACAGAGAAACTAGACTACTGTTGAACCATTACAGTAAGACACCGAAGAAATGCATAAAAGCAAAACAGGTTTTTATCATGACAGCAGTAACAAACACCCTATCAAAGTCTTCTATCAAAGAGAAGGATGGATTTCTGAATTTTTACAATAAATGTTGAAATGTTTCGAAATGATTGGTACTTCTGCATTTCCTTGAAAATCCATTGGCAGAAAAAATTGTGGGATTTGAACTATATTCCCAGGCAGGCAATCTTTCATCCTTGAGACATACCCTTATTATTACACATAAATATGCAGGTGAGACATTGCACCATGAACGCGATCTGTTCCAAGAATTTATTCCGTCTCCCACGTAATCACGGCCAAGCAATTAATTTCTTATGGTCCTTTTGTGAATGAACAATAAAAATAGGAAACGATGGATAGGTAAGAACGGAACGTGTGATGTGTCAAACAAGATGAAAAACAAGAGCGCCATGAACGTATTGTTGAATTGGACAGAAGCGCCAAAGTTGTTGTCATTTTCACGACGCACGTTCCACCATTACGGCTTTATGACATTCTTGTCTTTCATTCGTCCAATGACAGTTGTAGCTTGCGAAATGTTATTCAGAAACTGAAAGCACTGCAAGACACTTTAACAGGGAGAGACGTCGACCTATTATATGTATGATGTGTATTTTGATGAAGAAAACTGATCGTGACCAGAGCATCACATGAAACCATACCCACAAGCCGATTCGGCATCTCTCGTCACTGGAAGAGATAACAATTAGTTCTGGGCTTTGCCTAAATGAACCCTTGATGTGATTTTGTAGGTCATAGATACAAAATGTCGAATTGTCCTGGCATTATCGCACGTGTTCCTTGCAATTTTATGTCATACCCACCAAAACAAGGTTAGGATGTGGAAACTTCCTTTTCCCAGTAATCCAATGTCCCAAATCTGTATCTATTCATCGCCCATCATAGTCAACAACACTTCGTGCGTTTTTCCGGTCCTCCGATTCATTGCCACAACCATGTACTGCTAGATGCTGCCTTTCCCAAGTCTCGTTATATTTTGATTGAAGGGGAAGAAGCGTATAAGAGACCCAGAGACACAGAGGATATCATCATGAAATTGACTGCGCAGGTTGTCCGATCTGCCGGAAATTGGACTGCATGCAGGGGGAGATGACACGGAGGAGAGTGAAGGTGGGAAAGTTGCAATATGAAGCCTTCCGCGTATACATCCATCTACACTTGCAGAAACCATGAGAGGCAAGGGGATTGAATTATATTGTTAGATTCAGGGTGGCTGACTAGTCAAGCATCAAGTTGTTCCACACATCTCTCTTCATGCAACATTTTCAAATAATGTTATTGGGCAGTACAGCAGCCATTGGAAGACAACTATTCCACGAAGTTGTTAGAATACCCGCCATAATCAGCGGGTGAATGACAGATGAGCCATGGACTTTGCGCCTTAATGATTAATGGACAAGTCATGACAGCCCAAAAGTCCCACGATGGCATGCGGGACATTTGAGCTGTGATAAAATGGTATATAGACACTTGTTGTGGTTGTAGACGGACAATGCTAGAGATCTCACTAACACCAATAATAGAATTCGCTCAACTTTGCTTTTCAGGATGTCTCACATCTGGTAAAAGTGCAAGGAAAGGACGTTAACGCAGAACCATTTACAGTGGAATCGCACGTGGCCGTCCGTGCGAAAATTGTATTTATAAAGATGTCGTCAATAGCATTGTAGGGCTGACGGAAATTTCTAATCACAGTCCCATTCAAAACATTTCCCTGTTATTATTCAGTTACTTGGGAACACTATACCTAAATACATGCAATGCATTAGATTATATTGTTGACTAGTCCATATTCTGATGATCAACATGCCATTTTACCATATCAAATTATTATCATTCTTACAACTTTTATCTCTATAATGACTGCATAGTGTAGTGGTAAAGTCGTACGTTTCTCATTTCGGCCTCGAGATTCCTCCATACTGGACACAATTTATGCAAATCATTTTCCAAATACCAGAATGCATTACATGCGAAACAATTCCTGTCGAAAAAAGCAGTATATAATACTGTGCAACTTTATAACATCAATAAAAATGACAGCAAGATATGCGACGACGTCTCTTATTGTGGTTACTCGCTACTGTATTCAGATCATTGTACACCGCAATATAGTCGACTTCATAGATTATAACGTTATCTCTCTTCACTAAACATAGCCTGATTGATTGCTCATTCACTATTGCCTGGCTGTCCTTTCAATGTGTTCGGAAACACGTCATTGAAATGTAGCGCTGTCATTCCGAGCTTTTGAAAGGGCGACACTGCCTTTTCTCCCGCGCGAAAAGGTAGAGCTGTCTTTTGACCCGGTCAGGAATGATGTCGCGAGAGGCGTTGCCATTCACCCTGCCCTTCCTACCTTACTTACAAACAATCAATCAATCACGTATCGTTCATCCGTTTCAAAATCAATTGGGTTTCTTGCATCCATGTGACTGAACTGATTGCAGTCTCTGAAATTGATTTTCGTCCATTTCTTGGCGGTTAGTTGTGGAAGCAGAAACAATGACAACGTGTTTTCCATCCGTCTGTTCTCTCTTTCGCACACCCGAGTCAGAGTAATAGAGACAACAGTGCGCAGAGAGAAGGATAACAATCTGTCATGCATCCAAAAGACAAAATCCTAACCAACAACATGCTCAAGTCCGACGCACTTATTGTTAGGAGCGAAATCCATTCGCAATCCCTATAGGGGTAATTTGGGTCAATTCTCTTTGATAGCTCGGAATCATTTGGCGCGAAAATATGTTGACCTGGTTCTCCTGGGTCCTTCTCTGTGGCACTGCCTTTTCTTTCCAATTCTTCTCGTATCTACGTACATACATATCCAAACTATTTGCTGTTTGCTGTACTTTATCGACTATACAATAGATTATTGTGCTGCTTCTTTTGATTCTGTTATCACAATGTTTCTCCATTCTGTTTGATCACATTCCTGCTTGAAGATTCTCCGTTTCCATTACGAAGATGAAACTCACACGATTAACAAGGGCTTCCGCGGATATCGTTCAAAAAGCGGTATGTTCTGAAAATGTCCACAGTTGCTCAAGAGAGATCGCCATAATCTATCGTGAATTAAGAGAACTATACTTTTATTCATTTCGATTGGTTCTCAAGTTTACGACTTTTAATTTTCAGGCACTCAACTCTGGCATACACTCTTTTGTGAAGGACGACTGCCCGGGTGATGGAGTTCGTAACAATATTCTCGGTTCCCAATGAATCAAACTAGTTTAGATGCCTACTACACCACCAGCCAGTACTTCCAATCAAGTGAGTCAGAAGACTGATACTGGCTCAAAGGTTCAGCTGAAAAAGAAAGTATGTAAAGCCTTTTTTTATCAATTTTTTTGCATGCATTTGGCCACATGGGTATCCAAGGATTTCAGAGAGAATCTGGCATGAACACGGACAAGCAACAACCTGTCGGACAGCAAGAAATCAAGTAATAGTCTTTAGATAATAAATAAACGGCCCAAATATTTAGGGAACAAATTATCGAGGTGCAGCAACCATCCTCACAGAACGCTGCTCAGAATGTAACTACCGTAAGGATAGCTAGGAAATCATATTATTTTATTTTTTACAGGAGAATGCGGCAACTACGGTTCAAGATCCAAAAAAAGAGAACTTTCGTTGTCCTACGTGCTCCGAAGTCATTCCCGGTTGGGAGATTCTTCGCACTCATTGCAAATCTGTTCACCAGATGAAGTACACTGAACTGTACAAGTATGATGTTCGATCTCTGCAAGTCCGCGATCCAGGTGGTGGACTTACTTCAGTCAATTCTTGTTGCAACATCCTTATTGCAGATGAGGTTTTGCCGGCGCGTAACTGTGGCAGGAAACGAAAGGTAGAGGAATGCAATATTTCTGTAAAAACGGAGTTTCTCTTTCTAGATAGTGGTACCTGATGACAAGGATAAAAGGCCTAGGCAGTCGGAATCTGAGTATTCTTCTTCTAAGGTATGATTCACAATAAACAAGTAAATAGTTATTTTCCAAATATTTCACAACATTCAGATAACACAAGATTTTCAGAATGCCCCTACTGTCGATCCTCGTAAGCAAGGTCCAGAAACAGCTATGAGCAATATCGATCAGTTGTTGCCAAAGCTTCCGAGAAATGTGGCACAGTTGATTTCAAAGAGCCAAATGAAGTGTCCAAACTGCAGTGAAATATTCCAGTCATACGACAAGCTGAGGCGACATTACAAGGAACAGGCGAGTCTATGATTGAAAAAGATAACTTTGCATCGATATTATTGCAGGACCATGGCACATTTGAGGGTCTTTGCAGCCAGAGTCTCATCGATCTTCTTGTAGAGAAAAAGATGAAGAACTTGGTTTTCTTCTGCTCCGATAGCTTCACAGTGAAAGTCAGTTTTGTCACTTTTTTTTCGCCTTTTTAACCCTTGACTATCTCTCATTTCAGTCTCATTCACCGGACACATCTACGCCTGCAGTCATAACAGTCACTATGCCCAATGGATCCACTTCTACGATAGACCAGATTCCGAACGAGAAAGATGGCGTAGAAAGCCCTGCTGAGGAGAATGCGGTTGAAAATGTTGAACTTCCCATATTTGAAGGTGGTGCCAACATTGGACAAGAGGTAAGTGTTGCTCTTTGCCTGCGGATAACGGTGATATTGCAGCAAGCAAATTCGCCACTGAACGACAACAATGACTTTCCTGTTAAAGAGTGCCCGCTCTGTACTACGAAGAGCACAAGTGATGAAGAGTTTAGAACTCATGTGCATGTGGTTCGTTTCCTGTATAAATGTCCAGTAGCAATAGAAAGATGTTAGACAATAGATGTCACATTATGGAATTTCTAACCTCTTCTCTCTTCTTCGAGCGATTGTCTTTGGAATTGAGAGAGAGCCGCTCCGACGAGATTTGGGAGGCTAGAATTCCAAAAATGCATTCCGTAGTAGACAATGGATGAAAGAAGGTGTTTCAGGCACATGAATTGGATGAGGATTGGATCATCGACGAATATGAACTGGGCATCTAAAAAGACTGCAGCAGTGAAGACTCTAATAGCCCAGCTTATGGGGAAGTGCAACCAAATTTCGCCAGTCGATTCGTCGTTCTGAAAATCTTCACTGTCTTTATTGAATATTGAGATATTTCGTCTCAGAACTAGTTTTCAATTTTCCCAAAAAATATGCGATTAAGATATGTTATTTTTTCAACTGAAGCTAGGGCGGAACCGGGTGGAAAACTTTCGAATTAAATTCTGATTTTTTTCCTGGAAGTAGGTATGGGCACCCCTATGAACGTCGTGTACTGATTCGGTCTGAAAAAATTTCGCAATCGATTTAAAAATGAATTTCGTCATAAAGTTTGGTCGATCATAACTCGCTTCAAAGTCATC
>JACMIF010000737.1:0-16508 GCA_014805445.1 Diplogasteroides magnus
CTGTGGGCTCGGGGCCCTGGGGCCCGTGGTTGGGGTGGACTCTTGGTATGGTTTGTTTTGTGCGCTTATTTTCCTTTTCCCCGGGCAAAATACTATTTTTATTTTAGTTATTTTTTCCCCCCCCCCCCCTCCCTTCGTTAGAATATGTTTCACTCGGTATTGATAAGACTCTGAGGACTTCATGCCACAATAGATCTCAGTGACCTTACGCAACTTTACTTCATCAGTGGGAATATGTTTCACAGCAACCACAAAACGTTTTCAATTAATCAATGAGTCAATAAGAATGAACTAGCGCTTCAACAATTTCAAATAGCGTAAAATATTTCGTAATGAGAATAAAACGAAATTTCAGGTCAAACGCGACGACTTCTTCGCCTTCCGCCGTGCTAAGCACAGCCTAGAAGACATCGAGGCTGGCAAGGTATTCTATTTATTTCTTTGCCCCACCGAACTCGACCGCGACGCGTTGATTCATGCGTCGCAGTCAGAGGAATCTCTTTTATTCTTGTTCTTCTTGCTGTCTCTTCACTCTCCTTGATCAGTCTTATTACCCTTCGCCTTTTTCCTCAGACCAAACTGTTATGTTCCTTCAAACGTCCTGTCCTTAGTAATCCCATCATCGTGTTTCTTGGTCCCCCGCACGCGCCGATCACTCATCTAGGGCTTTTCTCTCTTAAAACTTGAGTGGCCGCTATTGAAATGCAACCGTTTTGCTGTCATCCTTCTCCACAGAGCCTTTGTCTTTACTAAGGTTTAGGCGACCGCTCAGGCGATACGCATAAGAAAGGACTGAATAGAGCGAAAAGTGTTCAATAATGTAGCGCAATATAAAATTTCATGCTCCCCCACCAACTTCCGGTCGGTCATCTTTCAGCCTGAGAGACAACATCATGAATGAGATTAGTGAAGATAGAGAGCAGTCGAATACTACACCCTCACGGCTCTCTAAGTGTCTAACCTGGCATATGCCGTCCTTCTTCTCACTCTTGAAAACTTTGTTGTTGCTTCGGACATGATGTTTTCTTCTCTGAGGTTATGACAAATAATAGTGCGCTGTTTTTCCACATAGATTCTGAAGGACAGGGTCATCTTTCATCTTCAAAACATCCTGTTGATGAGCTTGACAGAAAGGCGCCTGTCCCATGGACTTTTCCGCCATTATAGTGGTTTTTAGGCCCTGAATCCATCTAGATTCACTAGCCGATTAGCTTTCGCAGCATAATTTAGCGTATTTCGATAAGTCGGAAGCGAATATAAAGTATTTTCCTCATATGACCTTTTAGACTTCGAGAGGTTAGGTTTCTAAAGGAGGTAGAACTTCCCAAACAAGAACCTTTTCGGGTCGGCCGATAGGGATTATGTACACTCGAACACAGTCGAAAACATTGTGTTTGAGAAGGATTGAGAGTCGCAACTGGCTATTTTTTCGCTTGCCGCCTTTGGTTTGCGTTTATTTGTACAGGAAATCGATGAAATCGAGCCGCGTTTCCCCGGGAATCCCCTTTGCTCCTTGCCGTTATCCAGAGTCACGAGTTCATATGAGTTTCACACAAGCCATATAGTGTAGCGGTCAGCGATTCAGAGATCCCCTGCTCTTTAATGTCCCAAAAATATTTACATATTGATGATGACATTCTCATTTTATGAATTCGGCACCCTGAAGAGTGGAAATTAGGGTTATTGACAGCCGTTCATTTCTATCCGCCTGATTTCACTCCTAGCGGTTCACTCTGTGAAGTGAGGGACAACTGCTAGAAATGAAATTTGACGGATTGGAATGAACGGCTGTCAATAACGTCCCAAATCGTCCTAGTCCTAGTCGGAATGCCTGATTTCATCGATTCAACGTGTTTTCTTCTCCAGTCCACTGCATTTGATCCAATGCGCACTCTGCATTGTGTAATCCCTTCGACCAACAGTATCAATCACATACATGCGGGCTTCAGTGGGGGGAAAGATGATTGATGCTTGAAGCATTCCGCTTCTCTTTTCCCCTCTGCATTTTATCAGATCCGGCATCGATTTAGATCCCCCAGTAAGATTTGCTTTGGCAGATAGTGCATAGTTGGGCGAGCAAGTCCATACAAACAAAGCGTTGAGGGGAGAAATAGGTGGCCTTCCCGAGCTTTTTACTTAATTTCAACTCCATTCACCGTCTACTCTTCTTCATCGGCGTATCAGTTTTAAAAATCCCAAGCGTAGAAGGGCGAAATTGGCGATCTGAACTTTGACTAGGCAACGACTTTTGCCTGTGCTCTAATTCGACCGGTCGTCTATGATGAGCTACAGAGACAATGTCCCACCGATTCGGACGGACGAAAAACGGTCCACTTGCTGCT
This sequence comes from Diplogasteroides magnus, assembly GCA_014805445.1. Classification (NCBI taxonomy): domain Eukaryota; kingdom Metazoa; phylum Nematoda; class Chromadorea; order Rhabditida; family Diplogasteroididae; genus Diplogasteroides; species Diplogasteroides magnus. The sequence continues at coordinate 2,343 of JACMIF010000737.1, forward strand.
CCCTAACTTCGACCATCATTCACCTTCGTCGTTTCTTTCCCCCCAATCTTGTGTTTGTGGAGGTTTATGGTGGGCGGCCGGCCATATCTTCCCGTTCATTTACCATCTCCTCCATGTTTTGTGAGCAATCGCCCTTTGAGAGACTTGAATGACGGCCGAAAGACAACTAGTGGTGAAGTTGTGCCATCACTTAACGGCTCAAGTATCCATTTCAGCAATTTTGCACAAATGTCCAACCCCTTTCAGCATGATTTCCCTATAGCAAAAACTATGACTAGCAGTTTTATTACTTCTGAGAAGCGTAATAGATAAGGTTCAGCCAACCCTAGCAAAGACTGGCACATAAGAGACCTAATCGTTGTCCCTTTTGACTCTTCTTCCTCCCTCATTCATTCGATTCTCTGCGCCCATTCGACCTTGTAAGTGTGCATGTTCCAATTTTCTGTTTCAATGGAGCCGCTCCAACCGAAGACTAAACCTTTATTGATTGATTACTGTATAGGTGAGCGATAGATCATTGTGGTCCCGCAACCGAAACATTGCATTGATCAACTACTGTATGTCCTGAGCATTACCTATGGTGTTCTCACAACGACAACGAATCGATTGACTGTATTCGTTGGGTTACAGAGTAATCAAGCCCTGGTGTAGGACCGTCCACGGTGCTCATCCGTCATCTCTCGTAATATTTGCACGCAGACTCTTTGGTGTCTCTAGCTTCTCTTCGTCTCTTTATATTCTTTGATCTCTCGTTCACTCGGCTTCTCCCTCTTGTTTCTCTATTTCACATGGCGAATGATTGGCTATGAGACTTTTCCCCTCGGATCATCCCATTTTCATCTCGCTTACGTTGCTTATTCAAGGGTTTTGCGCGGATAATATCGCAATATCGGCCGCGAATAGACTGCGATGTCCTTTTCAATATTATGGCGCAAGTGCCCATGGCGCTCCTGCCTTTCACACTGAATGACTTTTCCTCTTGGATCATCCTGATTTATCTCCCTTGTATCCAAATCCCATTCACGGGTATAACATGGAGGTTTATGCAACATCGGTCGCTAATATACTGTGATTCTGTGCATTTCACGGTGACATCGCATTTTCTACGCAATAGTTCAGAGAAAACAATTCAAGAGAGAGAAGAAATGAAATACTTTTCCACTTCGATCCTCTTGATCTCTCCTCCCTTACATCTCGCATTCACGGATTTAATGCAGATCTAATCAAATCAAATCAATTAACCCTGTTTGAAGACAAGGGTGCCAGGCGTCTCATCCACTTTATGCTGGGTCATGCAGCCTTATTTCTCGGATTTATCCTCCTCTCGTGCATGATCATCCTCTTGGCCATTGCACCGCTGTGGCGCAAAAGTACATGGCGCTCTTGTCTTTCACCTCTGCTCAATATAGGGATGGCAGGAAAGATTGAATGGTGCTCCTTTCATCAGTTGTTCATTGGCACTTGCCTTTCATTCTGGCGTTTCGCCTCCAATTTCGATTATTATGCCGCAAATATACCCTCTTTTCATCTATTGATGAGAGAAATCTGCTAAAAAGAGAGTGGAAACAGTAGAGTCGTTGACATTTGCGCTTCTGTCCATTTCACCACTGTGGCGCAAATGCCCTTGGCTCTCTTGTCTTTCACCCCTGCTCCACGGAGGAGAGTGATTGGTGTTCCGATCTCGCGTTGCGTTCAATGTCAAATCTTGCAGGGAGAGCAGGGGTCAAAAGGCGTTGTTTACTCCCCGATATCGATCATGTTTCCCATAGGTTTCACGTGCATTACATCAATGTGCTTGTTAACGTTCCACAATTGACGAAGGATTTCCCAAATAATATTTAGAATGAGTTTCCCGTAGTGCATTTGAGCTTCTCCGCTATTTTGCAGCGATCAAGGACAACTTCCGCTCCAAGCGGAAGCGAATCCGCCCCCTCCCCTACCCTTTCCTATCCGATCTGCTCTCATGTTCATCTTATTCATCTCCAATTTATCATCACGGAGGTCATTAATTCTCACCTTCCGCCCGCCTTTTTCGCCCTCTTCTTCGGAGAAAATTCGAGATATTGCAACAGCCCGTGCAGTGCCCAGGTTGGCAGAGTGAATGCCAACGTGCATTCCATCACTCTCTGCTTTTTACCTCGCGGTCTTCTCCATGCGTCAAAGATGACCGAACGCCGCAGAGTGGCGGAATGAACTTTGGGATTCACCCTGCCAAGAATATTCACTAGGCCAAAATAAAAAAAAACAGGGATCTCTAAGATGAATTAGAAAAAGTTTCACGTAGACAATAAAATATATTTTGTGTCTTTCTTATGATAGATTGCCCTTCTCATAGCATCCAATTTAATAGCACATAACAAGGGGAAAATGACAATATCAAGAATGTCGTCCCAGAACATAGAACAAAATTTATACCGATTTATTTCTCGGGCTCTAATCATTAGGAAACGATTTTTGGGCCGTTCGCTCCGGTAATCACAGACGGCCGGTCGAATGAGAGCACAGACAAATGTTATGCTAAAAGTCGTTCCCTGCTCATCATCATCAATTCATTTCTCCCTTCTCTTCGTGCCAGTTTCTTTGGCTTCCGTAGTGAACAGTCGCGGCAATTTGTCTCTGGATTTGCCTCTCACTCGCTTCTTCCACTATTCTGCTCGTTCTTCCTCTCGGATCAAAGACAGGAGCGCCCTGGACACTGGCGCAGTAATGGTGAAATAGAATAGACGGCTCATTCGTCCATCTCACCATTACGGCGTAATGTCCATGGCGTTCTTGTCTTTCACCCTCCTCTGAAAAACCTTATCGATCAGTGTCTATTTGATGTCTTTATTTTTTGTTTGAATCATTTTCTCGCTAATCCGGCAAAAGAAGAATGGAATTGGGGAAGGAATATTCGAATGCTGTTATTGTCGTCCTGAAACTTATCCAAACCCCCCTTCTGAAAATCAATCGTGAATTGTAAGATTAGCTTTTATTGATATGTTTCTCTTCAGGTATCCCCCTCGCTGCGGGAGCTTCATCTCTTGGGCGTCTCGCTCTCGAAATCCGAGACCTTCCCTCCGACGTCCCTGATCGGTACGGTATTTGGCTCCCCTTGAATCAGGACCTATAATTAAAAAATTAAAATTTAACAAATTTAAATTCATATTTAAAATCCCAAAATTCAGGTGCCCGGCTCGAGGCCCGATTGCGGCACGCACGAGAGCACGTTGAGAGCGAGACTGAGAGGTGGGATTTCTCATTTTGTTTGTTTTAAAACAGACCGAAGGTTTAAAAATGTCCAAGACTGAAATCAATCAGCTGTTTATACCAAAAACGAGGCAAAGAGGCTCGAAAAACCGCGAAACTGAAAATTTTCGTGCAGACCAACTTGAAAGGGGTTGAGAATTAGCCACGGAACCGAAAAGCGAGACTTTTTATTCAGAAAGCTGAGGCAACTGGAAATGGCGGGAGAAGAGGAAGTCGCAGCCGCCAGAGAGCTACTTACTGTGAGTGTTTATGAAAGATTACCTTATTTTTCCACTTTAATATCGTCTTTCTCACATGTTCAGTTATGTTTCACGCAGCGCATTTAAATTCTTGCCTAGAATAATCTGTTGATGCAGTGATTTTACCTCTGTAATTCGTCTCATGACTATTCTTTGATCTCGCATTCCTGCCTGATCACACTTTCTGTTCGACGTTTCGCGTTGTCTATTGTATCCACATGCGCAAGCACTCACTTCATGGCTCTTGATAATTTGATTAGCTAGCGCTCGATTCTCATCCATGGCCTTGTAGTTTGTTGAGAGACGTTTGACATTAGCATTGGAGAGACATTAGTTGTTTGACTACTTTATGGGTTATGTTTCAAAGCTACTATATACTTGTAGATATACCCTCTGTGAAGCATATCCCATAGAGACGCTCTCGCCACTTTCACATTCAAAGTGATTGATCAGCGCATGTCCACTACATTTTCATGTCTGTTACACTCTAGAATAATCGTGAATGGAGAATGGGCGAAATGGCCTGTTTTTGCATACACAATCACTGCCTTTTACTGACGTACTATTTCTGTTTTACTGTCATTCGATATGCGATAGGTAACTCTAGAAGATGAGTAACAAGTCAGTTACTCGAGCAAATTCAATTTTTATTTTTTTTACATACAGGGACGATAAATAGGCACCTTCACCGATCTCAATGATGCTATGCGAACTTAAGTGTTTGCTGTGAAACTCATGCCAGCTGAGCTTGTCTGTGACATTTGGCTCATATTTAGTGAAGGATCATGATATGGATTAGGCAACAGGACGATTACTTAGTCGCTAACTGTTATAGAAAGTTGATTTCTTCTCTACTTTCTTCCTTTTTCGACGAATTGATTGAAAATACATTCCACCGAGCTGATCTCTGTCTTGATCGCATGAGAGAATATGCTGGCAACCTCACAGTGGAGCAAATCTCCAAGTCACTGTTGCCTTTCTCCCGCCTTTCATCCTCTGCCTGCCCACAAGAGCGATAAGCCATCTTGCAATTGTCTTCTCTTTTTTGCTCTTTTTTATTCTCCATTCGTCTAATTCTCTCCTCCCGCCCTTGTCTCTCGTCCCCCTGCTTCTCTCCGTCTCTTCACATCCTATAGTCTCTAGCGTTTCCTTTACAGCGCGGCGCGCCCCTTTTTCCGGTGCCCTGTCTCGTTTTCTCTGTGATCTCTACCGCATCCACGCTCTCTCGCGCCCCGGAGGCAAGTCTGATCGCTCTCTGATCTCGTATATTTCTCTCCTTTGCCTGATCCTTCGTTACTGCCTGTAACTCAGTCTCTCATCACTCTAGCGCTCTCTCGTACTCTTACACTAACAATAAGCCATTAAGTTTGTCTGCGAGATCAGTAACGTTTTTATGGAATTTTCATATGTAGGGTCAATGAAACATAACTGATCTGGCATGCAAAACAGCTAACACTAGTCTTCTCCCTCCTCGATTCGTATCTTTCTAGCCCGGCTGTCTCGTCCCGTCGGGGGATATCAGCCGTGATGGGCGAGAGTGGAGGAGAGACAGAGTGAAAGTGAGAGACGCAGAGAAAAAAGACACGAGAGACTAGGGGATTGAGGAGAATTAGAGAAATATGCGGAGAAAGAAAGTGAAGAAGAAAGAGCGAGAAAGAAGAATGAATGCAGTGAGAGAGAAGTAGGCTGAGTTATAGCCTATCAGCGCCTACATGCTGTTTTCTGTTGTTATCACGTTGAGCATGAACCCACGCGTTTCTGAAATACCCCATCGCTTCGATTCTCTCGAATATGAAATTGTCCTATTTCTCAAAAGTCAACCTGTATTTTAAGTTTCAAGCGCAGTAGCTATACATAAAGTCGCGTCTCTAAATGATGAAGTCTTATTATTTCTCTTCCAAAACATTAAGATTCGATTTCTCACTGTTTTATGGCTGAGATAATTAAGAATGAATGCAGTGCGAGAGAGAAGTAGGCTGAGTGATAGCCTATCAGCGCCTACATGCTGTTTTGTCTTGTTATCACGTTGAGCATGAACCCACACGTTTCCGGCAAATTCTTTCGACACGCTGCAAGAATGTCGATTTTTCAGTGTTAGCAACTGTGAACTGGGTAGGTTAGTCTATTAGCAGGAATGTTTTGCTGTATTTCTCCAAATTCGCTTCGTGGACTGTACTCGATTAGGGTTGGCAATTGTTTTCGATCTTATAGCCTTCGTGAAACACAACTGATCTCGCACATTGACAGCGAACCCTAGTATCTATGTATATGGCAATCCATCTCATGCATATAATGGGCAAGATCATAAGTGAGACGGCTTACGTATAAGCCTATCAGCGCCTATGTTGTTTTCTGTTTTCACACCTTGAGCGTGAGATTACGAGCCTACTACGCGTTTCCCAAATACCAATCGCCCTCACGAAAAACGAGTTGATCAATAGATACGTCCCTTCATGCTTGGTTATCAGCGGCGCTGTGATGTTTTCTTGCAGTTTTTATCGCGCACTAGAAACCACGCGATTTGCAACGCGGTTCCGCCGAGTTTAACAAAAAAACAGCAATGAATAATTGTTTGAAGGTTTTAGCTCTTCTGTGAACATGCACCGCTAGTATGAGCCTTTTGTAATCGAAGAGAAAGTAGTTAAATGATTCCAATATTTTCTCCAACGTCAACCAGCTCATTTTCCATGTAGGTTTCAAGTGCAGTGTTTATACCTTAACTCTTGCCTCTAATTGATATTTCCTGTACGCATCCTAGCAAAACATGTAAAATTCCCTTTCTCGCTTACTCGCATCTCGTTAAACCTAAAGTGGAGTCCCTAATTGATAAACTTGTCACTCTCCAAAACATGAAAATTCCCTTTCCTCGCAGGTCACTTCCCTGTTGTTTTCACCCCCTCAAAGTGTCATCATGTCGCCATTTGATTGGGTTGATGGCTCGTTTCGTGTTTCCCGATATTGACACGCGGGCCACTTTCACCTTTCTTCTCTTTTTCCTCTCTTTTCATCTATTTTAAGGCTGGTGTTTTGGACAGAAAGGGCGCCAATGCGCATTGACAAACAATATCCACATAGTATCTATGCAGTGATAGATAACACACGAAAACATAACTGTTAAAATCGCTCCAAAACCTGATGATATTGCCGTGGAGCAGTGGCAATTGAAATTTTGTTTATTTGCTTCAATCCCGTTCTAAATTCACTCGTCGTCAGCGGTTAAGAATTTCTTACACAACTAATCTTCTTCAAACGGGTATTGCCCGAGGGGCGAAAGACAAGAAAGCCACGGATATTTGCGCTACAATGGTGAAATGGACTCATGCACCTTCAGATGATGGTTCGCCTATCAATTTCACCATTACGGCGCAAAAGTCTCCAAAAACTATTGCGCCCAGATAATAACCTTTCTTATTATGCATTAGGATTGGCAGTCTCTTTTCGAACACGGTTATGTTTCACGGATGCTACATAACTTTGATATATAGGGTAAGGGAAACACGAAACATAACCGATAAAGTAATCGAATAGCCAACCCTAGGAATGCATCATCCCCCTGTCAACTCCTCTGCTTCGCTGTTTCTCTTCAACTGCATAAACACACATAACTTTCTCCCCGTCACTCACTCACTTGATGGGGGTTGATAAGAAACACATGAGCCAATATTCCACCACACGTTTACTGAGAGCTCGTGACTCTCACTCAGTAGTTCAACCTGTTAAAGAACCCTACCATTCTATTAAGGAACCCTACCATTTTCTAAATCTGGAAACTACCAATATTTTTCTAAATGAGTGAACAGGAAGCGGAGGAGGTAATGTATTCGATATTCAGTAGTGATGAAAAATTGTATAGGAAACACGCGCCATGTTATTCGGACAAAGTTTGCCCAGCTGTGGTTCTTGGTCGCGATAGCCACCGGCGGCACCTCCAAATCGATTCGGAAAACTAATCCGCAGGGATGTGATTTGTTTCAATGGCGATGACAAATTCGCAGAAATTAGTGTCCGTTGAAAGTTCACAAAGCTTTTTGACGCGTATTGAATCAACATCCACTAAAAGAGCCATGTCTATTCACAATGTATGGATCCAACACGTCTGTCCCATTCTTTGGAATTCTTTCCCCTTCCTTTTCCTCGTTTCCTCGTTCTCCCGTTCAATTCCCCATTGAATGTGCACTTGTAATCCCGAACGGCTGAACCAGAGCAAACCGCTGTTTGGAGAGGATCGATTTTGGGTTTTCATACCATCACAATGCATTGCCACAATAATCGAATTCCTCTGCGATTACTTTGGCTATATATCCTCACTGTTGCTTATCTGATTCTGCTGCTTCGCCGTTTCTGACCATCATGTACAACTAGCAAGAACTAGAATGATTTGGGAATTTCTAATTTGGTTTTGATAAAACATGAAGCAATCGAGAGCAATCGAGTTGAACAGTCATGAATGAAGTTTTATTGAATATGCGTTGCATAGGTCATTCCACTTATAGGCGATCGAAAAATATTGTAATATAGCGCTTTGAAATATGTTTCAAGCCACATTCTTTATTGAATAGAATTTCTAATAGCAATTTTGCGTCCTTTATTCACAGTAAAGTTAAACAGTAATCAGTCAATATCGCTACCGTAATCTCATGTTTTCCTTTCAGAAGACCCCTTCCGAGTGTCTCGGCGAGTCGGCTGCACTGCGGGCGCGACGCGAGCGTGTCCTGCGTTCACTCGACAGCAAGGTATGTATACTGTATACGTTCATACTGTAATCGATCAATTCGGTGGTCTTACTGTAGCCAATCAATCAATACTGAATTTCTATTCACGGCAGCAGACTTGTCAACAGTATCTTCTGACAGCATAATGACAGCCATGGATATTTGTGCCGTAATGGTGAATTGGACATTCGCGCCGTGACAATAATTGCGCATCTTTTCTTTCCACTGTTATGGCGCAAATGTGCATGGCGCTTTTGTCTTTCACCCTTACCTACGCAATCATGCTGTCGATTCCGCTTGAATAGTTGCGAGCTCGAGGAGCAAGGTCAAACAATTTTTTCGTCTTTCTTAGGCTTGTCCCCCCTCTTCGAACCTAGTAACTGCGGCGTAGGCATCGCTGTTCCAGTTGTTTCGTTGAATTTGAGCAGTTGCATGGGTTCAGCGTTGAAAATTTTCGAAGCGAGATTGCAATAAAATGTATGTTTTACGATCTATATAAGTTTCGATCTGTCATTGCGAAAACGATTAGTTTCCGGACTATGGGAAAAAATGTAACCCAACTACTTCAGCTATTGAAATTGCGGCAAAGTAACGCGCGACCATAGAGTATGATAGCGACTATAAAATCATTATCACATTGTCTATTCAGATCATTTGAAGTTAGAGCAAATAGACCTTTGATTGAAAAGGACGGTATTAGATGACCGTCCTTTTCATCTCCGAAACACATGTTTCAGTTCAGTCTCAGAAAATCAATGAATGTCACTCTTGCTGCTTCTTTCTGTAATCCGATCACTTTGCAACTGCAGAGCAACGCATGAAACACTTCTTTTGCTTCCGCCGGCCAAATTCACCTGCCTCAAGAATGCGTATTTTGTGCCCTGCGCCATTCGAGTGTCACGCGTTGTGCGCATTTTTCGTTGCGCAATCCGAGTGTTACGCGTTCGGGGCTGTTGTGTTGCGAATAGAGGCAGTTCCCACTCTCGGCCATTACCCACATACACATTGGAACGCAATGAGAGAGAGAGAGAGTGAGAGTGATTCGACTGACAACGAAAAGATTTGCTGTAAACCCGACGTTTATTGACCCTGGCCAGTAAGGTTTTCGTTCGGTCACCGATCGCTTGATTCGCTTGAGAAATGCGTTTTTGCTTATTATTTTGTTTATAATGACGTAAAAGACCTTTGTCAATCGTCTAATCTCAATTGAACGGTGGCCTTCTCAACGTTAGAGAGCATGTTGAATGGGACTAGAAGAATGGCAAATGTACCTTTTACGTTTCGAAACCATGAAATTGATTGATTGAAGCGTTGGAAATCAGTTGCGCGATGCACCATTCCGAAAAACTTTCTATTGGCGTTTGGAGATGCATTGAGACATCATGGACACCCGCATGTTTTCAATGGCTGTCGAACGCTTGATTCTTCTTGAAATACCCGAGATTGTGTAATGGAACTATACTCGCGACTGAAATTATTTATTTATAATGATCGTGAAACATATCATCAATCGAAAAAATTCCCCTGTTTGCTTTTGAAAATGAGCGGAATCGTGCTAATGATTGCCGCGGCTTGCGCCAGTGACCGAACGTTAGATTTGTCTTGAAACGTTCGGTAAATTCAGAGTGATTATTTCACGCTAAACGTTGATGAATTTTATTTCGTTCCAAAACAACCGAAGAACAGTCAAAAAACACATCATAAGAATAACCAGCCATTTTCATGTGTTCGTGAAACATAACTGAAAGGGTATTCAAAATATTTAATTGATTATTTTTTTCAGATGGACTTATTCCGTCGATTGCAAGCGTTCTACGATACAGTCAAGTACCTACGACAGCGTGCCGCCGCCCACAACGCCATCACGCTAGAACAGGTGAGCATGTTTTTGAATTTCGCGCCATTTTCTTTCAAAAATTTGAATTTCCCGCCAATTTTTTCGTCAAAGCCCACCTCTGTAATAATTTTCAATTGGAGAAGGCGATGTGTAATGCTGGGTAATTTACGACACTTCTCGGGGAAACTTCATCATCATATGCTCGGTGCTAGTGTTGCGCTGTTGCTTGAGAGAAGTGCATTCGCCTTGTCTCATGCTCCTTGAGCAGGTTGTCTATGGCGGCAAGAGATCATCGCCTCTCGGAGAACGAGACACAATAAATGCACTTCTCCCAATCAAAATCGCAACACTGCTAGGTGCAGTTTGTTATGGGAGCGGCCATTTGTCTTCGTCTTCGTCTCTTCTCTTTTATTCGTGACTGCAGAACAAAGCGCAACCTTTCTATCATCATTGACACCCGTGGGTGGGAAACAATATTTTGTAGGAGAGAACGAGCATGAAAACACTCAAATACTAGCAATATTTACAATGCAATTCAATTCGATTTATCACGGAATCATGTCTGGTCGATATGCCGTCTATTTAGAATGTTTACAAGGATGAAGGATAACTGCGTCACGAACATTTGCGCCTTAATGATGAAATTTACATTTGCGCCGTGAGAAACGTAAATATCCATGACGCGATCTCCAGCTCGCTACGTTTTGAGAACCGCGAAAATATGAGAAGAACGACGCAATTCTGAGTATTCGACCTTATTCATCACTTTATCCGTCAACTCGAGTAGCGACGCTCATCTATTTTCGTTACTTTCCATTTTCCCCCACAGTGAAACATAGTGATCGCGCCCAGCTGACAATGAGATGGGTACGCACTCGCTCACACTCCATCAAATGGAAAGTAATTCATCACCGTGCACTTATCACCTTTCCCCCATCACGGGAGAAAGTTCCCGCGGTTTGAGAGTTTTGCAACTTTGGGAGAAACTTTCTCGAATATGTTTCAAGGCGTTTATTTCTTGGTATAGTGATTATGAAGATGATTTTGGTCAGGAAGACGGGGTGATAAATAAAAAAATGCGTGAAGTCTGGAGAAATTATGTCTGATACTGGTCCTGCATGTACACACGAACATATTGAATAGCGCGGATCACTCGATCCTTCTAGCAAACGACATCATTCATCGTGTCCAAAATATGATGTCGTTTTGTTTAATTATCGGGTGATCCCCTCTAATGTTGACCATGGCATATCAGTATCCGCGGCTCATTCATCATTGATTGGCCCGAGGATGTCATGACAACGACAAATATTGAAAGAACGTGCCCAGTGGACATTTGCGAAGTAGTTGAAAAACAGTCCGAAGTTTCATATGGGTTGGAATTATGGTTGGCAGAACAACGATTTATAAGAGCTGTGAAACATATCCGAAAACCTAGTCAAATTGCCAACCTTACTGTGAAACCTATCCTAAACAATAGTCATTCTGCCAACCATAGATGGAATGCACAATAGTTCATTTTCTGTCTCTTCAAGGCAATATTTGTTCTCAAATTCACCGATAACTTAGCCTCGAAAACATTTACAGTCAGTGATCTCCGCATGTTTACTGGAAGCGACATTTTTGTCGGGTGTAGGTAGGCGAATACCTAGCACTTTGGTATTGATAGGGGGATCCTAGGGGTACTTTTGCTGGGATGGGACAAAAACATGTTCCTTTATTTACCCCTGCAATCACATGCCAAAGGAACAAGAAGAGGGAGATAACCGTTTGAAAGGGGTGAGACAGAAAGCGCCATGGACACTTGCTCCTTAATGGTGAAATGGACAATTCAGGCGCACTGTCAATTTCATCATGAGGGCTCAATTTGTCAGATACCGCGCTTGTAGGAATTTTATGTCGGTGTATTGGGAGCGACAAAAAGATGCTGATAGTTCAGTATTTGGATTGAAGTAACAACAAACAGCAAAAAAGTTCAGGAAAAATGCTGCTTTTTGATTAGATACCTATAATTGCACAAAGGTCTGCATTAATCTTTCGCCTTTTCGTTCAAAAACAAAAACATTGTTCCTTCGCTCTGCCCTCTCATCTTGAACGAAGTTCCGCGTTGTAAGACAATCACTGAAAGTCGTCCGTCACCCTTCATGAGCCTCTCTCATCTTGCTCCCTCCAACCCGCGGCTGTTATGTTTCACGCCTGGGGGACAAGCGCTCTTGAGAGCCGGAGACAGTGAGAGTGATATCCGTGGAGGCTCATCAAAGGGGTTTTTTTCTTGTGAGGCGCAGGGCAGCACTCTCGAACAGCTGTTGCCATTTCATGTAGCCTCAGGTCACCCTCGCACTTTCCTGCAAGACCTCTCCTCCGGGAGATTGTCCCTCGGTTCCCAAGGCATAGGGGCTTCCGGTTAGGATCAGACAGCTAAAGACAATGGTAAAACGACCCTTGTGACTGGGAAAAAGAAGGTTAAGAGGGTGGCAGGAGCATGATGAAATGGCTGTGAATCAGCGTTGAGTGTTTGCAACGGTTTGGAACGCAGGGAGCGCCCAAAACGCGTGACAGGAGTGATTCAATTAGTAACATGGGGACCAAAAAGGAACGAATGAGAGGTTGGCAAAACATAACAGTTTGAGTTCATTGTATCTCTGCACCGGAACAAATTACAATGGAAAACAACAACCGTAGAAAGTTCAAGTAACTATCACGACACTTTCAAACCTTTCTGGTTGAAGTTCGAAGAAGCAATTCTGTGGGCGATTATACAGATTTAGTCCATTTTGATTAGTTTGAACTATCACAAGTATCACAAATTGGAATTACTGTCATTAGGTATTTATTTCACTGATATACATAGACTGTTGCACAACTAAATTGGGAGTAGATCGCGCAGAAAAAGAACGAGCACTAATTCGCAACATACTCTGCTTACCGAAGCGATAAATAGCTTCGTACTGCAAAAAGCGCCTGTCTTCATTCCATCGCATCATTAGTAATGCGATCTGACAGATCATTTGATGCGTTGTTTTATAGCCGATCACAGATAAACTCAAGGTCGGAAAATACCTATGCTTCCAGTACTGGAAAACATGAGAAATGATGAAATTGATGCGAGAATTGGCGGGAAATTGAATTCAAACGTGTCATGATGAAACCGCTTTGGCGAGAAAATTCTAATTCAAATTGCAGCGTGATGCGGTGGCCGCGGAACTGCACGAGTGCCTGTCGCGCGCCGACTCGGAGTGGAGGAGAGACGCGGAGCGGCTCAGGGCTGAGGTATTAAAACAAATATATTTATTTATATTGTTTATTTTAATATTTTTGTTGATACAAGAGTACGAGAGACACAACAACGATCCAAGCGTAAGACAGTATTAAACATGGAGCAAGAAACACACGAAATCAACATAAATACCAGACGTCGTCAACTGACCACAACTGTTTGTGTTTCATGGCATTTATATTGCCCTGATTTCACATTACTTGCAGTAGAGTCGGGTATCGCTCGGAAAATACAAAATACTGACGATATTTGATAATCTCTTGTGTTTCATGGAGTCTTTATAGTCACAAGATCTTACTGCAGACAATTCTGCTTCCCTCAATACCGTCAAGAAATAAAATATTGTACTTACATCATAAAAGTGAATCATTTGCAGGTCGTCGCCATCCAAGGCAGCTTCTTCCAGATCGAGTTCGATCGCGTGAGCGAGAAGTGAGCCCAAATTCCCTGAATTCGAATTTTATTGATTGATTTTTAAAATAAAATTCCATACAAGCTAAGATCGGCTACAAACCGAAGAAGTAATACAAAATTTGCAATATTGACAAAACCCACCCCGTCCGGAAACGGACGGGGCAATAAAAGTCAGGAGAATATGGCGCATTTCAGGCTGAACCTGCTGATCCACGACCTCGAGAAGCTATTGGCCCTGTTCGAGAGAAGGAGGATATTCCTGCAGGTGAGTCTACGGTTGAATGTGGTAAATATTAGAATTCTGAAAGGATCTTTATTAGTGTGGGGGTAGGGAGTACGTTATTGACAGCCGTTCATTTCTAGAATTGTAGTCGTCTAAGTTCACTCAGAGCGGTCGTCTCTCACTTCGCAGAGACGACCGCTCTGAGTGAACTTATA
>JACMIF010000737.1:16518-32476 GCA_014805445.1 Diplogasteroides magnus
CAACCCCCCCCCCCCACACTAATATGTGCTAGGAATTCTAAAACGGCAGTAAAGTGCATTTCTCATTCGTTTAATCCACTTCGTGCGGTCGTCTATCGCTCGTAGAAATACAACCGCTCCGCGGAGATTAGACGAATGAGAATTGCACGTTACTACCGGTTTAGAATCCCTAATCTGTACCACTAACTTTTCTTCGTCTTTTGCGGACGATTTGCATCTCAATGGCATAGAAATAACATGGTTACACATATTACTCTCTATTATTCTATGCTATTTTTTCTATGATCAAACCGCATTGTTTCATATAACGTTTCGAGTCAGGCCAGGGAACGGATATGCTTGGTGTGAAACATATCTGACCACCTGGAATTGGAGAAAAATTACGATTCACAAGCATATTGTGTTATGTTTCGCAACAGCGATATAATCTAGAGGTTTCTTTCGCGTCAATATGAGCGACCGTTGTCATGGTTAGGGATATAAATTGAGAAAAAGACTAGATGCAGAGTCCTGACGTTCGTGAAATTGCACGTCAATGTCCACAGAATCCAACCATAAATATGATTGCAAAATGAACAAATGCCCTATGATTTGAAGACGCAATTGTCTATTGATTTCACCATTATAGCGCAAGAGACCATCGTGTTCCAGTTTTTCACGCCATAAATGATCGTTTCAGAGTCTGGACGACTTCCTGCGTACAGCCGAAGCGTCCGCCGACTTCTGCGCCGCTCCCTCCACTACACGAACCGAAAAGAAGGATATCGAGCAACTGGTGAGAGTTTTGTCCGTAGCATACTAGGCGAACAAAGATTATAATTATTGACTCACTAAAATTAACTGCACTATTCAACTAATAACAAAATACTGAATATGTTGCAGAAGGAAACGAGCAATTAGTCTTACTATTCGTTTTTGTTAAGAATCAGGAATGATGAAGAGGCGAAAGCGTTTTTGGTTACGTTTCAAAATCTCCATATAGTCTGTGCCATTTGATTTTGCCGCTTCTGTCGAGGAATTTGGTCCAGGTTCTAAACAAGTGAAAAATAATTACAGACGAACGAACTGTGCGAGAACTTGGAGACGAAGGGAGCGCTGCTGCAGCAACAACAGGTGTGGTCTTGAGGGGAATTGTAGCCACCGTAACCGTAATTGTCGATCAATATCCCTGATCTACCGATCCTTTTGCCAAATACATCTTGGGTCTTCAGTGGAATTTCAGCTACCGTAACCCTCATCATTAATCAATAAACCCATCTGGAATACTCTGGAAATATTAATCAATCGATAAATTGCTCTACCGAACTACTGTAATTCTGAAGAAATAAATCAATAACCCCCAGGCTGCCGCCGAGATGGACGTAGTGCACTTCTCCGTGCCGACGGCCGTCAAGCGCTTCCGACGCCGCCAACTGGGCGATGTGAGTTATTACCATAATCGAGGTTTCGTTGCGAGACTGATCTATTATATATTTGAATAGTTACAGTAACCGAGATTTCGCTTCGAGACGTAAATATTTTCAAATTGGTTTTAGCAAGGAGAGCCCACCTTCGACGAATTGTACTCGCAACTTAATGAATTGGCCGCCCGACCGCTGCCTAACGTGAGCATTTTATTATATTTTTTGATGTTCCGGATATGCTTCACTCTTACTATAATTGTTTGACACAAATACTTACAATCTTGTAGTGTGCTCTTGGCTTCAAAAAAACAAGTATATTCTCACATTAACAACATTATCATGTAATGCCATAGTCATGTTTTTGTTTCGAGAAGTTGTTCAAGGTGATTTATTCAGGCAGATGACTACCCCGGTGCGCATGGGGACTATCTGCGGAGGGTGCGTGCGGCGGACCAGGTATGTTTCAACAGATGCATTTAGTTCTCTAATATTTTGCCTTTGTGCTCTTTGCCACTTTGCCTCTTTAAACAATTAAGAATATGTTTAAAACGTTGCGAGTTCTTCACCTTGAGATGACGCACAGAATTGACGAAATCGTTCATATTTACAGTGGAAACTTGATTTTGATCTTTCGAGATGATATTATGCATCCTACCCGAACCGTTATTCCTGCTACGCATCTCGCATCTGGATGCCACCCTGGTCCCTCACTTTCACGTGCTATTTCGTCTTTTTGGGATATGTTTCAATTATGAGATATAGAGGCCACAGCAACAGTTCAGTTGGGATGCATAATAATTTAAAACACAATATTATATCCTTTCTCTTTACAGGAGGAATCACGACTGCTGGAGGAGATCGAGGGCGTGCCCACAACAGACGAACAGGCTAAGTGAGCATATATTATCGATTGACTGAGAATATTTTTGCACCAATTAGGTTGTATCTAAACAATAAGGGGAAGGCTACGGTGTAAATCAAAATTTTGGCCTGTTTGAGAAATTGGCACGACAATCGTTAACTGTAATAGACGAATGCACCAGTAATTCACGAAATAAGTCGCCATTTTGGAGTGTGACACTATGCACCTTGAATATCTCTTGAAACAGTGGTCAGATTAAGTAGTTATTTGCGATGGTTGAGGTGTGCTTCACGACTGCATTAGATAGCTTTCAATCGTAAAGATTCCAATGGAGGAAAGGTTGACACACCATAAAAATGCTGTTTTCAAGGAAACTGGCAGCTCTCAAGGAGACCCTCAGCGCCCTCCAGCAACGAAGGAAGCAGCAGGCCCTCGTTGTGATCAGGAACTACCTGGACATCCTGAACTCGAGGTGGGTCCTGACTGGAAGATTAGGAGATTACGGTAGTTCCATCATCGATTGATCTCCCCGATTCAGGTTCCTGGCACACGAAGACCAATTCAAGCAACTCATCAAGCAGAACAGAACGGACGACCTGAAAAAGATGAACGACGGAGAGTGGGCCGCGTGGAAGGTGGATTTTGTTTATATATTGGGTTTTGTTTATTTTCGCAGAAATTGTGATGGACTCACTGTTTTCGAGCAACACATTCCGTGTCTATATAGAATATGAAACATATTTGTATGGGACAGATAACCACTATGATAAAAAGTAAATTTTGACATTATTAGATGAAAAACGATATTGTTTCAGCGCGACGTGTCCGCTCTGGAACTGCTCATCGGAGTGGACCTGCGTCTGCGGCTGAGGCCCGAGTTCGGAGACCTGGAGAGGAAGGTGAGAAAAAGGGTGCAAAGCATGGTTGGTAGAATGGGTTACATAAAGGTTTCATCAAGCGTTTGTTTGCATATAGATTACATGTGCTAAGAGTCTCGGTAAGGGAGAAGAGCGCCATGGACATTTGCGTCATAGCGACAAAATGGACATTTTATGGCGCATTTGACGATTTATCCACTATGGCGCAAAAGACCACCGTCTCATTCATTCAAGAAGAAGATAATACAAACTGTACTCTCAATTGTCTCTTTCATCTTCGAATTTTCATTTCTTAATCCAGGGCGGGTCGAACTGCCGAGCTCAGTGCTATCATATTTGAAATTATATGGAAAGTCTGAAACATATTTCGAAAGCAGTAGCGTATTATTGAAAGCGGCGTGTAATTCTCTTTTTCAGATCTATTTTTCTTTAACGATGGATCCATATATTTACATGATGATTTGCAAAGTTAGCTAATCCACAAACCCTTTTGCAATCCAAGATCAGATTTACTTCCCACTTTGTAGGCTCTCGCCCTCGACGGCCGCATCTCCAAGTACGTGCGGGACGCGGACCGACTACGCAGACACGAAGCGAAGCTGATGGCAAAGCTGTCGCCCTTCCAGAGGTATTTAATGACCTTTCTTATATACATATTTATAAACATTTATTTAAAAAATAATCCCATAAAAACAATAAACTATTGGCATAAATAGGATAGTCATGAGAAATGGAATGTGTTTCACGAACGTGATAAAGTAAAGTTTTTTTCGTATTTACTCAATGGTCCGTTGAACGTGAAGGAAGCGAAAGAAAAAAATCTAATGCCGTATAATAGTCGTCGAAACCGAAACATGTTGTCATTCAGATGGTTGACGACAGTGCTAAACGACCTGGACAGACTGGAACAGCAGCCACCATCAATTGAGAGGTGAGCTTTTAAAATGTGTTTCGGGGAGACTATTTCTAGTAACTAATCTACAATGACTAATAAGGTTCACGTTTCAGGCACCAAAACATATCGCATATAATAGATTTTCTTTCAATCGAAATAATTGTTTGATCAGAATGGTTAGGTGAAATGGAGGAATCTTCTTCTCTTCGACTTCATTCTTATCTCGTATCCCATCCTCAATTGAAGACAATGTTTTCAGGGACGCTCAGCTCCGCGAGATCCGTACATCCTACAGACAACACGCCAAGCTGGTCGGAAAGCTGCAGACAGTGAGGGTGGATGATAGAGAAGTGAGAATATTACCGCCTTAACCATATACCGAAACTCGTTTTCAAGGCGCGTCTGTCATGTTTATCTAATCGATTCAGAAAAAATAGCACAATACTGCCATGAACAGTCACTTTGCAATGAAATATTTGTCATGAAACATACCCGAGATTTTGTGATAGTTGGTTCTACGAAATGCTGGGTTGGATGATGACGAAATAACTTGCAGCCGATCTTCGAGCTCATGAGGAGCTTAAAGTGTTATTCTATTAGGATAGTACTCGGGTTTCGCAAAATAGTTCCGCGGTTATTAAACATATCCGGGATGGGTTCGAAAAACGACTTGCAGCCGATCGAGGAGCTCGTGCAGCAGTACTACTCGATACTCGTGCGCATCGACGGTCTGCTGCCACCTGAGTCTCCAGGACTGCCAATCCACCTGCAGCACTCCAATCTACCGTCCACTTCACAGTATTCATATGTGAGTATGAGAGCGAGAGTGAAAGACAAGAATATCATGAACACTTGCGCCGTTATGGTGACATGAACAGATGCGCCAGCATTATCGTAGAGCTTGCCCATTTCACCATTATGGCGCAAATGCCCATGGCGCTCACACCTTTGTCCCAATCGACGTCCCATTCATGATCTTACTCGTGACACTTGCCACTAACGCTGCTCTAGTCATCTCCACTTCTGCGTTCTCACTAATTGCTTTATTCGATCAATCGCAACCTTTCGCTTGCCACTGGAACATCACGGGTTTACCCGTAGTATGTCCATCAATTTGTAGCAGCGGATAGGGAATGCATTATGTAATTTCTAACGTCCCCAATGTCCTCAGAGCGGTTGTTTATCGAAAAGAGAGACGACCGCGCCAACAATATTGAGGAAGTTGGAAATTCCAAAATGCGTTAACGGATTTTATGGTCCGTCACCTTTCATTACATCCTAAATTTAACTGCGCGAGCCAGTTCTCGACACCATCGAATTGTTTTGAGTGCACCACGGACATTAATGCGTTTGACGGCCCATCAACAGATTGTCGCGCGCGCGTCTCTGCCACTGATTCACACTAGAGTGGGCAGTTTGTATGGGAGATGGGTTATGTTTCACGATATGTATATTATATATAGATTATTTAACTGTGATATGTAGGACCAGTGAAACATAACCAATTTCGCATGCAATCTGCCAACCCTTATTCACACACAACATTCCGCGTCCTAGAAAGGCACCTGTCGAAAATTGCCCCGTTCTCGTCTTGTTTTGGCCAGCAAACAATGATTAATTGCACTTGACACTTGTACTAAGATGTTTTTTGGAAGTTCGCGGTGACTTTGAACCTTCACGATTGTTGTTTTCCGATACTGCCTCTTCTTTTCCTATTCTCATGACCCTCTCTGATCCAGCGTGTTTTGTGGCACACTCCCGTGGCAGCTGCTGATCACTAGCGACATGAGACTCTATAGCGAATCCCGGGATTCCTCCGGCTCCACAGGACTAGAACCCCCCCTCCTGAGTCATCATTATTTGTTCCATGGTTGGCAGATATTATGCGAGAGATGTTGTTGTGCTCCAAAAATGCCAATTTTTAATGACATCACTGAAATATTCGCACATAAACTGCTAACCATACCCGGTAGTAACGAAGAAAACAGGTTTTATATCTTTGCACTTTGCCCGTGCATGTTTACAATGTTTTCCGTGCTTTGATCAGCGCGCAATAGGTATGTCGAGTTGAACAGAGAGAAGAGTTCCACGATGATGACGCAAGCGCCATGAACACTAGCGCCATCATGGTGACATGGAAAGATGCGTGATAATTCCACTGTCCATATTATCACCATTATGGCGCAAGTATCCATGGCACAGTTGGCTTTCACAGCGATTTCACTTGCGTGTAACCCGATCAGCAGAAGGCAGGCAGCAAAAATCGACCCGTCTCAGCGCCTTTCAGCCTTGACACTAGGCATCACGTACGCTTTCTCATGCATTTTCTATTTCAGTTTTACAGAACGTGCGAGTCCAATTTGTAAAAAAAAATCTCATGTTCACCAAAATGTCATTAAGCTGCTCTAGCTGTCGGTTGGAGATCGACCCGTCAGGGCATCTCTTTTTACTTGACACTAGGTATGAGTGATCACGTCCGTTTTCTCATGCAGCACGTGTCAAACCTTGCACCACTGCAGCCTTCCGGTGATCACTCAAGTTTTCCTCTGTTTCTCATTGATTATTATGCTGTAGCAAGAGACAACGCATTGTCAGCTTTCGCGAATCGTTGATTTATGTATTCTCTGAAACACACTACGCCTGTTTTAGTGGAATTTTCTCATTGAATTCTTTACTTCTGCTAATAGCTTCAAAATTTTCGAGAGTGGAACAGTTCATTTCATAATTCGAATCACAAAAAGCATTTAAATTGTGCTATTTTTCAGCTCTCCGTCTCCTCCCTCGCCTCGTCCGACCTCGACAGGAGCGAATCCGTGCTTTCTCACGTTTCGACACTCTCTCTGGCGAGCGAGGTTAGTCTGGGATTCGTTGATGTTTCGTATTCTAATGTAATTCCAAAATTTCTCTCATAATAGTAAATATACTCAATTAGATCCTATAAATTGTGTTTGAAACATATCGAAAACGACTGCTGATTGTCAAAGAAACGACAGATACTGGCAATCGCCGGCCAGATGGAGTGATCGTACATAGTAAAAGTAGTAAAGATGTAGTAAAAAGGTATTGATTTACATGAATATCATTCCCTGACATCCCAGGTGCCCTCCGTCTTCATTCCAGTGGAGCGACTCGCAGCCGAGGAATCAGACATGTCGGATGAGGCAGCCAAGGTGAGTGTAAGAACTGCTGTTGTTGGCAGTATGGCTACTTTATGGGTTATGTTTCAATGGTGAAGATATACTCCTCCAGTATTTGGGTCAAAGACAGCAGTGCCATGGACTTTTCCGCCGTAATTGATCAAATAGGAACTTGATCTGCGATTTGACGGTGCGGCGTTATGGCGGTGAATTGCACTTCCATAGAATCGCAGATCAGGATAGCTGAAATTCCAGTTAGAGCGCTTTATTATTCATTAAAGTAACAAGACAAAGCTGCCAAAACAATATATTTTAATCGCTGAGCTATTGGATATATTAAACGTGAAACTTATGAAATCCATTTAGGTGGCCGCGAGTGCGAAGCGGCTCGTCGAGTCGTACGCGGCCGGACCCAAGGGAAAGACCACAGCGAAGGAGGACGAGGACAGAATCCAGGCTATCATTGGATGGATCGACGCGTTTGACAGGGTGAGTATTATAGCTGTCACGTTGACCACTTTTTGATATATGTTTCAATGCTCCTACATCGAAGAATACATTAGATACCTTCAAACGAGTATTATAATGCATTCTCGTTTCTCTAATCCATTCGGAGCCGTCGTCTCTCACAGCCGATAGACAACCGTTCCGAATGATTTTTAGAAACGCGAACGGATTCTGTCTGTGAAACATAAACCATAAACTTATCATGTTTCTGCCCATACCAGTATTTAGCTACAAACAACTAGCATTTTTACACGCATACACTGATAATATTAGGCAAATAAAGGGCTAAATAGCGTAGGTGCAACAGTCCGGCATTGCAGGTGGAAGCGGACCCGAGAATGGACGCTGACCGTCTCACGCAGCATGAAGCAGCCAAGCAGAAGCTGAAGGCGCTGAAAGCACCACTCGAAGTGAGTTGCACATCTGAAGTAGTTTCGTGTACCCGTATATTTTAGAAAATTTATAAATGTTTCATGCCGCTATTAACCTTATTCCGTTGACTTTATACAGTGAATCACCCACCATCTGAAATGTGAGTAGAGAAAACAAAAATGCCAAAAAATCAACAGGAGATAGAGGCGTGAGTCGTGCACATTTGTGCCAAAGCACTGACATAAGCAGATAGTGAAATTTATAACGGCTTAATCAGTTGCCTTCTTTCAGACTACACTCGAGGGCATCGAGCGAGAGCTCGGTGAGGAGAAGGCGTTGGAACAGAAACACTCGTCCCTGCTGAACAAGCTGGCCGATCTGGAGGGCAGAGTCAAGGACAGGAACATAGGACCGCAGGAGGTTGGTGGATTTAAATTAATGAGAAAGAATCCTGCTAGATTAGCCCTTCAGGAGTTACTCTTATATCAATGGTAGAAAGGAAACATGAAACACTAGGGTGTCGAAAGCGAGTCTTTTAGTGCATTCGTCATGTCTCTACTCTCAGCGATGCGGTTGTCTATAGAATGCAGACATAACCGCAACTCAGACTAGAGTAGAGACATGACGAATGCGCTTAAAGACTCGCATGCGACACCCTATGAAACACCCTAAACCCGATTCAAGAGCTAAATTATTTGCATATGTTTCAAACCAGTTATAAATTGCCGAAAAATTGACGCGTTTCAATTGTTGCGTGATATCGAAATGGAAAGGACTAATATCTAAAATATGGTTGTTCAGGTGCGCGATGAGCTGGAGAATGTGCAACTACAGCTCAATCTCGTGAGAAGCCTCTGCAGACAGCCCAGGAGCTACGTGGAGTGCGAGGTGAGAATTTCATGCTACATTACTTTTCAGTGAATCAGCGGATGTGGTTTCGAATACTTGTCCAGTCAGTCAATTAGCAGTTATACATTGGCGTTCTCAAGGGGGTCGCCGCTCACTGGCACCGCTAACTATTTCGTAGACAAATATTAGAAGAAAACTGGACATATGAATATGAATATAATATTCATTGAATAACATGGTGTCTTTGAAGTAGAGCAAATCGTTCGCTGATTGTGGCAATTTAATGGTTTTGTCTACGAAAGATGTGCGATGCATAACTGAACAGAATAAAATGCAATTTTGCTCAGGTGGATAGCGCCGCCGCCGCCTCCCGTCCCATGTCTCCCTTCTCTGCTGCCTCCTCCACTGCTTCATCGAGGAGGAAGAAGGTTGGTGGTGAAATCGATTATGACGAAATACAGCGATCACGAAATTGATGACGTCATATGATGATGAAATCTGCAGGTGCTCGTCCTCGTCACGAACACGGTCACTACCATGATCCAAGTGGTCGAGGAGAAGCTGGCCAGCGAGGCGCCCGAATTGAAGGAGACCATCGACAATCTCAAGGTGAGAATGCACTTTTGGCTAAGAATTGCATCCAAAAATTGGAAAATTGATTTTGAGGCCAAATGTTGAGAATAATAATGTGAACACAAACTATATGTTTCTTTTGAGAATATGATAAATATACCAGTGTGACGAAGTACGCATTGGGAGTCTTCTGGCCGAGTTTTAATAAAAAATATTACAGACCGAGCTCGAGGACAAACCCTCTCCCGCCAGCAGTGAACTGGACGCGAGACTGCATGCAGCTTCGACCACGTTTGACCGACTGGTGGAGGCTGTTCCCGAGGACACGGCCACTGTGGACATACCGACCAAGCACGAGCTGGTCCAGGAGCTGACGGTGAGCATTGCGCATAGATCGTTTTCCGGAAATATAGCGCAAAGTTTCTGCCCCTGGCGACTTATTCCCTCACCGTGATTATAAGCAAAAGATCGAAATGAAAAACAGACAGTTTTTGGCACTGAGCCTAAAATTTGATTGGTAATAAGGTTGTCTTGATGTGAAATTGGAATCAATGTCCAAGTGCACAAAATAATTATTTAATAGGGTGTCGCTGATGGTGTCTATATTGACAGCCGCCATTTCGAATAGTCAGATTTACTCCGAGCGGTTGTCTCTACGAAGTGAGTGATGACCGCTCGGAGTGGAATTCGACGGTTCGAAATGGTGGCTGTCTATATAGTCACCATCAGCAACACCTTGCCATTTAATAGAACTAGAGCAAGTGCCGCAAAGAAATAGGAAATGAGTTACGGATTCTAACTGATATATTTTCAGGAAGGACAGCAGCTTCTGACCAAGCAACTGGAGGAGTTTAAGAAGCTGAATGAGGGCAACGGAGATGCGTCGCTGTACGTGGAGAACGTTACACAGATGATAGCAACTGTCAAGGTAATCATTTCTTCGTTTAATGACAAAAAGTAATTAAACCCTACGGGGTTTCACTGGAATCTTCAAGATCATTTGCATTTTCAGGGCACCATCGACAATCTCGTTACCACACCCTCGCCGCCGTCCGAAGAACAGATGGACTCAGCTGCACCCGAAATCACTGCGCCCGCTGTTGTGCGCCAGGTTGGAGCTCTCTTCCTATTCCGTTTCATTCGTCTATTCACCTATTCTAAGGGTTTAAAAGAGGAACATGGTTAGAGTTTCGAAAACGGATAAAAGTTCGTTTCTCATTGGTCTAATTTCCGAATGTGAAATGCACATTTTTACCGAATTCGAAATTCTAAGCAGGGTATAGTATGCAATCCAAAAAGTCGCTAATGTGAAATATTTTCAGCCGGAAGCAGTCACCAAGGCAGCTCTGTCCGCTGGACCCTCAGACGTAGTGCAAGAGCTAGACTACGCTGGACTTCAGCAACACGATTTTGAGCCCACCACCTCCAAGGTCGACATGTCCAAGGAATGGGAGAAGGGGAGAAAGGCTCTCGAGGAGGTGTCGATGCCACTAGAGAAGGAGATGGACGGACTGTTCTCGAAGTACTACTCCACGCAGCCATTCAAAGCAGCTGAGGAGGACGTGAAACGAGTAGCCGCCCTCATTGTCGGTATGGAGGACCAACAACGCAAACTGATGGACGCCAAGAGATGGACGGAGGACAACTCACCCGTAAACACACATGAAGTGGAAGCAATGAATGACGACTACTCGTGGAAGATGGAGAATGTCGCACGACTCAAGACCGATCTGGACCGAGACCTCGCTTCTGGATACAAGCTCCTGGAGCTGCATGACAACATCGAGCAGCAGCTGGAACAGCTTGAGCCGGTTGCCGCCAAGATCAGACATGAAACGAAGCCGGATGAACGAACACTGGATGAGATGCGCGGAGCCCAGGAGACTCTGGACCTGAACATTGCCGAACTCGAAAGAGGAATTGACATGCGTCCACAGGACAGAGTACAGAACCCGCATGGACTGGACCTGCACGACAGCAAGCAGAGGGCAGCCAACATCAGAAGAGACGTGGACGCCAAACGTCGTGAAGCCGAGGGCAGGAGGAAGCTGGACCAAGCGGAAACTGACTTCGCCAAGGCACACGACGACTTCAACAAGAAGATGGGAGCGGCGACAGCTGCTGACGCTGACCCTGAAGCCAATCCACAGACACTGAGAGTGGCAGTGGAGGAGTTGAGAAGAGCCGAACCAGATCTGGATCGACTGCAAGCTGTGTACGACTCCATCGAGCCGACGACATCTGAAGCTGAAGAGCTGCAGACACGCCTTGTGGATGACCTCGCTAAAGTCAATGAGGAGTACAACGCCTTAGTCATCGCCCTCGAAGACAAGGTCGCCGGTCTCGGAGACTTCAACATGGCAGCGAAAGAACTGGCTGACAGGCTCAAGCACCTGAGAACACAGGCTACCCTGGCCAAGACACCGGATGATTTGAGAGCAGCACAACAAGACTTAAATGCGCTGCTTGGAGACATCGGACACCTCAAAGAGAAAGCAGCTGAGCTGTCCCCGATGAAGGCACCAGCAGACACCGCTGAGAAGATGAAGAAGGATGCGGAACATCTGAAGAGTGATTTAGACGACAAGCTGAACAAGGCCGAGGACGAACTCTCCGCATTGGAAAAGATGCGAAGCCAAGTTGGACAAGCTCAAGCGATCCTGGATGCCGTACTTCACCAACCATCCACATCCACAACCGAATTGGAACAGCAACCGGCTAAGAAGGAGAAGAAGAAGGGCAAAAAGGATAAGAAGCCCAAGGAGGAAGCAGTGCCCGTCGTTCAGGTCACACCATTGCCCGACCAGATCGCCAAACTGGAAGGCGACATCAAGGAGCTGCGAGAGGTTGCCTATCCTTTGCTCCAGAAGGCCGCTGAGAACCAAGTGGAGTCCGAGGAGGAGGTGAATGCGCTCGAAGGACTGTCGCAGAAACTTGCCGAAACCGTAGGAAAACTGCAGAACGATCTACAAGCCAAGCAACAGCAATTGGTGATTGAGAGAAGAGCCGATAACATCACTGAAGACTACAATGACCTGATGCAGATAATCGCGTCCGTTCCTGATCTGGAGAAGGTCGAAGGAGACTTCCATGAAGAAGTTGACGCGAAGAGAGGAATAGCTACTGAAGGATTGAGGAGGATCGAAGATCTCCTCTCGAGACTGGACGACCTACCCATCGAGAACCTCACAGCAGACAAGAGAGAAGCAGCGATGAACGAAATTGCTGTACTCACGTCCCTCAGGGACAAGCTGACTATCGTTCTGGATCGACTCCAAGCCCAAGAAGACGCTTTGAAAGAGTGGGAACGCCACAAGGAAGCACTTACTATGAGACAGCAACCTCTGGATAAGGAAATGGATGATTTATTCAGGATCTTCATGACACCCCAGCCGTTCGAAGAGGCAAGGCAGCAAAACGATCGCATTCCCCAGCTTAACTTTGCTGTCGAAGGGCTTGTGCAGGACTTGCAAGGAGAGAAGGCGTGGTGCCGCGAGAAGCTACCAGCAAAGGAACACGAAGCTGATAACCTCATCAGCGCCGTGGAATGGGAAGGAAAGAACGTCAAGGATCTGATGAACGACGTCTCCGAAGGCCTGAAGTCAGCTGCTGAACTCGCCAACAAATTCATCGAGATTACTGGAGACCTGGAGAAGCTGGAGAAGACGGAAAATCCAGACGAATTCAAGCTCGCTTCGATGGAAAATTCTGCTGAGAGGCTGGAAAAGCAGCTCGATGACCTTGCCAGAGACCTCGCAAAGAGGAACCAGACACGCGTCCTCAACCCTGAGCTGAACATCGAAGCAACGAAGGAGAGGATGAATGAACTGAGATTGAAGCTGGCAGAGCAGAATGTCGACGCAGACGAACAAAAGATGATAGCCATTGTGGATAAAGACTTTAGTACTACAAACAAGTCCATCATGGACAAGATCGACTCTGCTGCCAAAGTCGACGAGAACCCGGATGCAAACAAGGACGAATTGAAGAAAGCTATGGAAGTACTCGAAGCAGGAAAGAATGAACTGGAGAGACTCCGAGACATCTACGATTCCATCCAGCCCTCCACTTCCAAGGCCGAGGACCTTAAGTCGAAACTGTGTGATGACCTATCCTCTACTGATGAACAGCTGGGAAACCTGCTCATGGCCGTGGACGATAAAATCAATTCGTTGGAAGACTTCGATGCAGCCGCAGAGCCAGTCAGGCAGAAGTTGAATGAAATCACAGAACCTCTTCAAGCAGCCAAGGACTCTCTCAAGCTGAAAACACTGGAGAATAGCCTAAATGCAGTTCTGCCAGCAATCGAAGATTTGGAAAGGAGGAGTGAGGAACTGGAACCACTTGTTTACCCAGCCAGTGTTGTGGCCGACCTCAAGGACGATGCGAATAAGAAGAGGGGAGTGATTGCAGCTAAACTTGCTGAGGACGAAACCAGAGAACAAGATAGACAGAAACTCCGAGAGCAAATCCGTCAAGTCAACGACGAAGTTCAAAAGGCACTGGACGCTCTGACGTCACTTCCTGAAGATATGACACCAGAAGAAAAAGCTGAGATACTTCAGAAGAAGGCCTTAGACCTGAAGCCATTACTATTAATCCTGGATGATGTTGCGAACTCTCCGTCAGAAGCTGAATCTGAGAAGACCGAAGCAGTTTCAGTGAAGAAAGCCGTGGAAGAAGTCCTAGACAAGCTGAACAAGAAGGCAGACAAGGAGAAGGAGCGAGCTGAGAATCTGAAGCAGTGGGAGGAAAGGAAGATGATGCTCGAAGATACGCAGTTACCCATCGAACAGCTGTTGGATAAGGTCTTCGAGCGCTACTCAACTCCACAGTCCTTCTCTGTTGGACGAAGTGACGATGAGCCCAGTGACACCGCAAAGATGATGGAAGAGTACAGGAAGGACCTGGATAAGGCGAAGAAATGGACTCATGACAAACTCCCGGAAAAGGAACACGAAGCTGACAATCTTTTGGATGACTCCAGGTGGAAGTTGGACAACCTAAATACATTGATAAAGGAGCTGGCTGAGCACAACAAGTCAGCGAAGGAACTTCTGGACAATTTCGAGCTAGCGCAAGCTGCTGTTATTCAAGCCGAGGAAAAAGCAGATGAACTCAAAAATGGCAAGAGCAGCGCTGATGACACCACGGTTGCCATGGAGGCAGCGCTTGCAAAGATCGATGAAGTGGAGAGACAGGAGGCTGAACGGAGCAAGGAAAAGATCATCAACCCTACCGAAGTTCAGTTCGCCCTGCTCAAGAATAGGCTGGACAAGGTGAAGACGATGGTTGATGGAGCTATTAATATTGCCAAGGAACAAAAAGCACTGGATGCCATCGAAGATGACTTCGAGGAGCTTAAGGATATCGTGGTGCCCAAGATCGAGGAGGCAGCGAAGATTGACGGCGATCCGCTGGCCGATGTTGAGTCGTTGCAGAAGGCAGTTGAGCTGCTAACAGATGCTGGAAGGGATCTGGAGAAGATGGATGCTGTCTACGAATCAATACAGCCTACCAGCTCCAAGTCAGAAGATCTGAGAACAGAACTTGGAGGAGATCTTTCTGGAATGAAGGAACAGCAATCGAACCTCGCCGAAGCTATAGGAGACAAATTGGAAGCGTTGAAGGGTTTCAACGAAGAATCAGGAGCACTGATTGAAGAACTGGACAAAATCATCAAGGAGACGGAGAAGGAACCTTTATCAGATGTCGATCTGAATAAACTACGCGAGAGGTGCTCAGTAACTGATGACAAGAAAGAAGTGCTAATGGAGCTAGCTCAAGAAGTACAGCCAATCGAGAAGCCTCTGCAAATAATCGATGACTTGAGAAAGAAGAGTGACATTCTGTATGCTACTCTGAAAGCCAAATCGGACCGCCTTGAGCATGAGAAGGAACAACGTGACAAGATCAGAGACGATGTGGCCAAGGCAAAGGAGCAGACAAAGAAGATCGAAGACGACCTCAAGGCTGATGCTGCTACCAAGGGCAAGAAGAAGGGCAAGAAGGCAGAAGGAGCACCTGAGGCTCCACTTGCTGACCAGATTGCAGTCCTGGAGAAGGATCTGAAGGACGTCAACGATTCCATCCTGCCGCTTGTCGACTCTGCACTCGCCATTTCAGTGGATGCTCCTGAGGAGAAGAAGGAGGCCGAGAAGGCCCGACAGGACACATTGGACCTCGCGAACAGACTTGCCGATGAAATCGAGAAGAGGAAGTCAGACCAGGATAATCAGAACAAGGCCAAGGCCGTGGATGATGCACTGAGCAAACTCGGAGACAAAATTGACACCATCATCGCTCCCTACTCAGACAAGCCACAGTCTCTCAACAAGGCCGAAGCTGATCTGCAGAAGCTAAACGAGCTGCTAGCTCAGGAACTCGCGGCTGTGCCCATTGACCAACTGGCGGATCCTTCTGCAGCCACTGCTAAGGCAAACAAGCTAAAGCAGAAGGCTAAGGAGTTCACAGTTCCTCTG
>JACMIF010000738.1:0-32473 GCA_014805445.1 Diplogasteroides magnus
CGCCCCCCCCCCCGCCGGCGTACACATATAGGGGGCCCCAATACACCCCCCCCCCCGGCCCCCAAACCCCCCCCCCCCCCCTAGTAGTTGACTCCCTGTGATCTCTGAGAGAGACGACCGCTCGTAAGAGGGCATAGGCAGGGAGGGGTGGTCCTCGGGGACAAGAGAGCCGTCGCAGGCCACACCACATTGCTCATCTATTCTTCGGGCCTTGAATCGATCGTCTTCCCCATCTCTTCCCTCTCTCCTAGACCACTTGCCTCTCTCTCTCTCTCTCTTGCCCCCCAGCCCCAAGGCATCTCACCCCTCCCTTGACCCCGCTCTGACCACTACTCATGCAGTAGGAGAAGTACTCAGGAGCCCTCAGGACTCAGGTGAGCTTCAGGAAGACTTCCAGGAAGGGGGTCCTTGAATGGCCCAGGTAGTTATTCTCCTGAAAACGTGCACACACGCGCGCCCATTCTTCCGCACTTACGCTTCAACGGTTATTGCGGCCCTCAGCTGCGACCCTCCCTTTCACCTTTTCCTCCCCTCCTCCCTTTAGCCCAATTTTGCGCCAAACACTTTGGGCAGCTGGAAAATATGTCCCAGGACCGGGGAAATATTGCTATTTTTCCACCGGCTGTCGCCGGTCATTTGCCCCTCCGACGAGACTCTCTTTGCCCATCATGAAATTCAATCCGCCTCACATTTCCGCGTTCCGCTTGCAATTATGAAGATGACGGACTGCACGCTAACATATGCATAAATCATGACGGGCGCGCGGGATCATGGCGCAACTTTTTCCATGCATTCATTGCGGATCGGTCTGCCCGCAGGTCCTATTCTCGGAGCTCTGCGTTTGCTTGAGTTTGTCTTGCAACACTAGTTGACTGTTCGTCATTGCTATTCCTTGCTCTTTGTTCGGAGCCCAAGGTTCCTATGCCTAGTTTTTGACGCTTTCAACACAAGAATTTGCATTTTCTTCGAGTTCACCTCGATCGTCAAGTTGTTATTTTGTTTGAATTCAGTTAGAAGCCCGCTTGGTCTTGTTTTGTTCTTAGACCAGATATCTTCCTCCATTCAGTCATTTTGGGTCGTTATTCTGTTGTTGACTAGATAGATGAGAGTCAACCGCTCAGCTGAGAGGTTTGGACGACAAATTGCTTCATGGCCGATTTGTCGTGTTCCGGCCAACTGAATCATTCATCAGATGCAGTACGTTCGCCTCATCTTTTCTCTTCTTCCTCTTCTTTTGGGTCATCGTGCCAACCCATTTGTCATTATTCTCCCCAGCCGGACTGTTCTTTTTTTTATAGGGGCTTCCTCAACGGTAAAAATATTTTTTGCTCATCCGTCTAATCACTGCGGAGCAGTAATCTATCGGACGCAGAGACAACCGCTCCTCGGAGATTGGGCAAATGAGACATGCTCTTTTTACCATTTTGGAATACTCTTCGTTGTTTTTGTGCCCTCCGCCACCTGGATTCTGGATATGTTTCAACTACGAAATATATAGGCAGTTCAGTAGGGCTGCCCAATAAGATGCGAATATGCACTGTTCATTTGCTACAAGACTGTGAACTGGACATAAGAGATATTATTTGCGTTATTTCTTAATTGTCCATGGATCAATTAGCAAACGACCACTTAGCAAAGAGTAATGCTACATTGACATTTGTGCCGTTGCGGTGAAATGTACAGATCTTGATGAGAATGATGGCGTATCTGTCCATTTCACCACAACGGCGCAAATATCCATGGCGCACTTGTCGTGTTACCCCATTGCCTCTTTCCCCTCCAACTGATTCTTCCCATTCTGTTGTGGAGTAGTAGCGACGAAATGGCGCGTAAATGGAAAGAGAGACAAGACTGACTTGTAGTACTGGGAGCGATAGCCCCCCCCCCCTCTCAAGCCTACATAGAATCTCGTCCTCGAAAATACATGCCACCGAACCCGGCCGAATTAAGTTTCACGTGAGTTATTTGGAAGCAGTCCTCAGTTTTCGGCTACGTTTATTCGCTCTAAAATTAATACTTCGCATTTTATTGCCAGTCTGTCCAGTTTTGAGAGTAGCTCATTTTGCATTCGTCGCCCACCGGGGAGTACAATATGCTCAAGCTTCAGGGTAAGATGAAGTTTGGTTGCTGGAGGGTCCAGACAATGGGGGAATAAGACTCGAATTGGCATTGCTCGCACTTTTGATGCGTTTTCTCCACTTCTCACCCCATCTCTTGGGCTATGAGGCTCTATACAAGACGAGAGATTAGAAAATCGGAGAGAATTAGAGAAGCATAGACTGTTGGAAGAGAAAAGTTTATGTGCGGCAATTCCGTCGCGCGATGACACATGTCTTCTGTGCCTCTGAATGTTGGCAGAGTAGGCCAGTTGTTGCAGAGTATTCAGCTGTAATTGTGCTCTTTCACTACTCTTTACTCTCGGGCCCTGGAGTTTCTTCATAAAGGGGCAGGGAGGCATACTTGTGGAAGTACTGGTCCAGTCGGGATTGTATTAGGGTTTCTAAACTGCATTCTTCATTCGTCTGATCCGCGAGAGATACCCGCTCGAAAATAGATGAACGGGAAATGCACTTTACTCCGAATTAAAAATCCAAGTTTTTATGTGGAATTTGTTCCTGATCTACCGAGATATGTGTGCTTTTGACTCCGGAGACCGGAGTGCCAACAAATGGCCTTGTCTAGTCAATCCTGTCTGGGGACCCGAGTGCGGATTGGAACGCAAAGTGCGAATTTCCCTTGTTTTCGCTTGCTCATCATTTCGTGGTACTAAGGGAGTAAGACATGATTATGCACTTCTGTTCCATAAGACGATCCCTGATGCTCCAGGGGTCTAGGGGGTTCTAAATCAGTAGATTTATCGTCATTCTTCTCCGGGACGCCGTTGTCTTTCACCCTGATAAACGACCGCTCTTTGGAGAAGAATGGCTATTATGGACCCCTACTGGGGTCCTCCACCAATTCCCCAGTGGGAATCTGCGTGCAACAGGTCTGTTGTGGCGGTCTGCCACTCCGCACTTCTTCACTTCCCTCATTCTTATCTGATTCATGCCCTCTTCTCTGGCCTCTCCCCGCTTGAAAGAAGTCAACGTGATGGCATTTGTGAAATTCGCATATACGTCGTCAATACCAGGCTCAAGCTTCTATTTCAGCATAAAAGCACTAGTTTCCATGCGCGCTGCTGTCTTTCATCCGCCTTCGCCAGACGGCACTTCATTTACTCCCACCCCGATCTGATTCCTCTACACTACTCCACACACTTTACTCTGGACTCTCCACCATTACCACAATCTCTCATCAGTTATGTTTTTCCTACCCTATATATCGAAGGTATATAGCTCTCGTGAAACATAACTGGTCTCGCATACAATATGCCAACACTAATCCCTCGCTACCTCTGTTTCTCAGGCCTCTCCCTCTATCCCACGGTCTCTCCTCGCTCTCACGATCTGTCTGCTTCTCTGTCCTGTCTCGTGTTCGCCTGCTCTCTCGCTCTCGCCTGGGTCAGCTTTCCGTGTTATTTCGCTGGTGATCCTAGATGTAAGAGTTCGGGCCAGTATACATCTCCTCAACATCAACTAGAGTCGCTTGTTGATTTCATATTGCCGATGTCTCGTCTTTTGAGTAGAGAAAGCATTATGGAATTTCTAGCCTTCCTAATTTCGTCGGAGCGGTCGCCTCTCGTTTCAATAGATAGCCGCTCGGAAGAGATTGGGGAGGGCAGAAATTCCAGAATGCGGTCCCTATATATGAGTATCATCAGTAAAGCCAATCGATGAGATCTTTCTTTCCTTTCTTTCCTATCATTCTATCATTCCATATTCCCGGGCTTTCATCCCAATGAAATTCTAATAGAAATTCCATAATGCGTTCTCTTCTCTCGAAACGGTCCATAAGCCGTTTCCTACTCTTGAGTTCATCTGTATTGGTCCTCCAGAACATCCCGTGTTGATTCCAATCTTACATTTCATTTTTATGCACTTCTGTCAATCCAATTCTCACATCACAGTGACGAGCCAAACAAAATTGCCATATTTCATCTCCATTCTGTCTGGCGTTCTTCTTCCACGTCTTTCATACATTCCGTTCAGTCGCCCAATCTCTTATTCTAAAAGAGTTACTGTAGAAGGCGCACAAAATGCCACACTAGTATCCGATAAAACTCTGCAGGAAAGAAAGGCTACGTCCGATTCATTAATTGTTTTATCTACTTATTATTGCGTTTTATCTCTTTCTTTTTTCAATCGCTCTTTCTTCCAGGGTCTCTAAAACGGCAAAGAGACTGATTCATCTAGCTTCTGGTGTAACAGAGATCCTTACAATTGGACGAGTGCTGAATGCCCCTTTTAACCTTTTTTAAACCCTAGCATATACCTATTGAATTGCCCTTGCCCACCCCGCTTCCTTTCCGTTGTCCTTTCAATTCAATTGTCCGTATCAGCTCGCCCGTCAAACTTCCAGTTCTTCTACCCGTCTCTTGGTTATTCCGTCCACTTCTTACTTTCTCCATTTCAACTTAACTGTCAGCATTTTTTGAATATGTGAAATATGGCGTCAAGCCCCTCTTGTTCTTGCACACTTTCCTTGTCCTTTCATCCCTCCTCGTCGCATTCTCCCCCTGCCCTCCCAAGGGTCCATTCCATTCACTCATCCCTCTCGCCCTTTCGTGTAATGCATTCGCGTGAGCATGAGGAGCTAACGATGTTCACACATTTTCACATTTACGTTTCACTTATTCGATTTTGGAAATGAATATTTACTGTCACAAGGCTCGAAGATAGCTCTGTTACCAGTAAATTTCTCAAAAAAAATTAAATGCGTGCTACGCTGAGTAAAAAAAATACCGCTAGCTTTGCTTGAACTTGTGAAAATCGTCATGCGCTCGAACGAAACATATTTAAGCAGCAATCGAAACATATTTAAGCAGCAATTTCTCGTCTGTTATAATAACAGCCTCATATAATTAGTCTATAGACTATTATATTCATCAGTCTTACTATAATTTTTGCACCAGAAATTTAAAGTCAATTATTTTCTCCATCTTGACTTCTTCCACTTTATATTTATTACTAACGAGTAACTCTTACTAGTAAAGTAGAAGTATGAGTAAGTGCACTAATAACTAATGCTGCTGGCAGTGTTTGGTGACTTGGCTCCTTAGTCAAACACAGTGTATCCATATTCACCACCTGAGAACCATGGGAACTGCGCGAATTCGCTTCCTGGTCTTACTTATTCGTACTGGAGTACGCCGGGAATTTGTAATGGCTTGGAAAAAATTGAAAATCGCAGAAAATTATGAGGATGCATCGATCTTGAACACCCTCCAAGGAACTGCATAAGTATCGGCTGTTGATAGGAGTACCTAGGCCTCTGACTGTTTACCTTTCACGGAGTAGATCGAAGTCCGGGCTTAAAAACATTTTCATCCTATTTAGTGGTCATTATGACTCTATCCGTATATAGTCGTATCACATATCAGCATTCTTGGTTGTTAGAATATGGTATCATAACCATCTTATCAACTAACAACGACTCGAAGACATTTTCCATAATATTGAAATGGACGGCTCGAAAGCCGAGATGTGAATACGTAGCCTGTTGTATGGCGCTTTCATTTCATTCTCCCATTCCATCCTCCCATCGTCTTTCCCTTCCATTCTGTCCATCCACTACTAATCATATTCAATGAATTGCCTCCTCTATGGGAAGAGGGAGAAGAATGGCTGTATTACATCTCAACCCTCTCTATGCCCTATGGACGCCAGAGGATGGCATAAATAGTAGTTATTAGCTAGTGTGCCGCTATCGGTGATTTTATTGCAATTGCCATTCATCTAATCTCTGCGGAGCGGTTGTCTCTCTCTAGACAACAGCTCCACAGAGATTAGGCGAATGACAAATGCGCTAAAGTCAGACATCTCAATAATAGCTGTCTCTGAGAATCATCACCTCCACCAATTTTTAAATTTAACAATAAGCGAATATATGGGAATTCTTTTTTGTGTATCATTCATTTAAAAATATGTTGGAATAAATCAATTATTATTATTACCGTACTTTCAGGATGAAGAAGTTCTTCTCGGGACGGAAGAAGCTAAAGAAGTCCAAGTCCGAACTGCCCAACAACACAGAGGCACGCAACAACCACACGGCGGAGAATGGAGGAGTGCGGGAGGGGGCGATACCGGCCAGCAAGAGCACAAATCTGTACGTTTCATCCAAGTGTATCCAGTGCTAGTGTTGGTAGATAAAATGCGAGATTTGATGTGTTCCACGAAATGACATCGGTGATATAAGCTCAGTGAACGGTAACCAATGTCGAATACAAACTGCCAACCACAACGATCGAAATGATTGTCTTCTAATATTTATTCATGAGAGAATGTTTGCAATAACTAAATTGTTCTTCCGAATCGTGAATTCAAAGCTTCCGTGAAACATATTCCAACCGGTATTCCTCTTCAGCCAGCATGCAGCCGCGTGCTGTTCGGACGACTGGGCGGTGTGCTCATCCATGAGTGAGGGGGAGAGGAGGAAGGTGAGAGACAGTTTGCGATTGGGCATACGGTAGCCGACTTTTCATAAGAATTTACCGAGGCATGAAATTGAAGTTCGCACGATAGCCGATTAATTTTAAAGCCTTAGTGATTGAAAATTTTGTTGCCTACAGTTTATTAATTGTGTTGTACTCGAGATTACGGTAGCCGACGTTTCCTATTTTGCAGAGGTTCGACGCTGAGCTGGACAAGCACATGATGCAGACGATCACAGACGTCAAGTACATCTTGAAGAGGGGAGCGAAGCTCACTGCAGTTGGTTAGTCGCTACAGACGAATTGCGAATTAGAGAGTACGGTAACCGACGTTTCCTAAACCTCATTCCATCAGAAATGTAAAAAAAATATTGAAAATAATTGTATTGAAAATCACGTATCTTCTGCAATGTCACTTTTTGATTAGTCGTAAGAGCTAAACAATGAAAGATAGTCAATGGCTAAACAATATGTTCAGGAGAAGTCAACTTCCAACGCGGCTGTCTGGATGCCCACAACGCAGTTAGGACAAAGTACGGCACTTCACCACTGCAGTGGTCACAGGTACGAAACAAAGACTCTCTCTCAAACTAATTAGGATCGTACGGTAGAGAAGGCATTAGGGAATTTCTAACCTTCCCAATCTCGACGGAGCGGTCGTCTCTCATTCCGATAGACGACCGCTCCGAAGCGACTGGGATGTTAGAAGTTCCATAATGCATTTCACGGTTGTCGACGGTTCACATAGGACAAGAATTGCAGACGATGGTTGCACAAGATATTAGTGTGAACTGAATTCCACTGCGAGATTCCCTTAGTGTCGCCTTGTTTTCGCCCAATCGAAAGTGCATCCACGTAAACAGTACGCCTGGAGAGAGGAAAGTGGTCGGGAATGCATCAAATAGCCAACGTCTGGGCTCGGTGCATTGAGTGCATTTGTCATTCGTCCTTGCCTCTGGGGAGCGGCAGTCATCACATGAAGAGACACATGCTCCGGTCACGGGCCGAAAAGAGAACCCTTAAAGAAGCCGTCAGGGGAGATTCTGGGTCAACTATTCTGGAAACGCATTGTTCTAGATAGAGCACGTTCGATTATGTATGATCGCAAAATTTCATCTCTCAAAAGTATTTCCTCGCCGCGTTAGTGAAATTCAAAGTTGAATTCCCGCGCTTCCCTGGAGCTTCCCTGGAACCGACCGCGCGGGAATTCGAAAAAATGACTCGCGTGACGTCACGTCACATGCAAATCTTTTGACTTCGAAACGATAGCTGCACTTTGAAATTTTCTATGCAATTTTTAAAGTAGTAGTCTAGTTCGATGGGACATCTCGGTTTACGGCTTCTTTAAATGTAACTATCAAGTAAATGCTGTGCTTTCTAATGAAAATTCGCTTCGTTTCTCCAAGACTGATAGTGAGGTCCGGTAAACAAAGGAAGTACAAGATCAATAAATCATTAATGCAAAAGAAACAAAAAATTATTTCCAGGAACTGGCAGACCTCGCTCACTCGTGGGCCACGAAAGTCGCGGACCGAGGAAGGATATTGTATCCTGAACTGCCAGGTTTGTTGGAGTTTCTAAATCGGTAGTAAAGCACATTTCTCATTCGTCTAATTTCCGCGGAGCTTGTGTCTCTACGTTCGAGAGATTAAGAAAGAAATGCACTTTACTGCTGATCTTACATTCAAAAATGTATCTCTGGAGTGTGTAACACATTTCATATGTTTCACCAAGTCTAAATATCGACAAATTCTTTTGATTTCTAGTGGATCGTTCCCATCTTGTACCAAAACAAAAACAAATACTGCAAGATTAATGGAGCCACAAAGGGAGATTGTTCTGCATGCGGTCTACTCTGACAAAGAGAGAGTAAGGGAATTAGAGAGAAGTGATCCCGAAAGTGCATGCAGAACAATCTCCCTTTGTGGCTCCTTTAAGTAACCGGGAACAATAAAGATTTTTGATATCTAGTAAAAAGTATAAAAAAATTAATTTATTTCAAAAATAATTTTAAAATTTTCAGGAATCGGTGAAAACATGTCAGTGAAGACCGCCTCTGAACAGTCGCATCTCCCAACGGGAGACGAGATCGTGTCCGAGTGGGAGAGCGAAGCGAACGCCTTCGACTTCGACCGCCCGAGGTGGCATCCGAGTGAGTTTGGCCTTCGCAGGGAAGATGGGGATACTGTAGGATTCGGAATGTGGATATTTCTCATGAACGCAAATTCATGAGGATGAAGAATTCCTACAAAATTCTCCCTCGCTGCAGTTTTTCCTTCAAGCTTTACCGAGCGCGGTCGAAATGTCTCCTTTAAACTGCAATTATTAGTATCTGCGAAAACGGTTCAAGCAGAGATCTTTAATGGATATCTCCCCCGGCATATCCTCGAAATGAACTCATTCCGTGCACTCTAGTCGACTTTTCAGAATGCCAGCACTTCTCGCAGATGGTCTGGAAGGATTCACAGGTATGTTTCATGCGTTATTTTTTTAATTTCAGAATTAAACATGTTTTCCAATAATTTCTTTTATTCATTAAATTATTTTAGGAAATGGGCGTAGCTCGGGAGTGGAACACTGAACGAAACTGTGTGGCGATAGTTGCTCTCTACAGGCCGGGTGGCAACAATAATGCACCGGGTGAGCTCATATTTTAGTCATGTATTTAAATATTTTAAATATGGCTAGAAAATAAATAAATAATTTACATATTTAGTAAATCAATTTCAGGTGAATACGCGGCGAACGTGGGCTCACGAGACACTTCGCTGTCTCCTTCCCGCTCCCTCGCTTCCCATCTCAAACGGGTCACCATCGTCGCCGCTTCACCGAAGCACTCAACCGCAGACCATTCACGAGCAACGAATTGATCTTTTGATCTTCTGTTTTTGATCTTTGATCTCTAGCTAGGAATAACTTATCCCCCTCCAACGAAGATCTGTTCAAAGTGCATTCCATGAAAAATAGTCAACTGTTTCTAGGAAATGAAATTGCCCGATATCGAGATTGGTTTTATTCGTTTTTGAGGTAATTTCTATCTATTATTATAAAATTTGGTCGAATCAATCACTGGTGATAACGTTTTATCCCGTTTGAGTTTGCCGTAAGCGCATTATAAAGTCGATATTTAGGCCATTTTAGTGGTGCAGAAGTGCAGTTTTCATTGTGTTGGCAGTTTGACTATACTATGGGTTATGTTTCAATGCTGCTATACATTCGTAGATACAGATTCTGTGAAACATAAGGCATAGAGCAGTCAACCCGCCAATCATAGTTTTCAACCTTTATGTGCTCCTTTTCTCAACTGTCTCAATTGATAATACAAGCGCTTTCTTTTCTTCTTCCTTACAACGGTGCATTATTCAAATTGTCGTTTTTTTCTCGTGTTGTTGGTTTCTAGATAGATAGAGAATCTATCCTAGCCACATTCACACTATCTCCGCCACAACGCTTTTTGTTTATATCGACGAAACGCATCGCGGAATAAACTGTTCCGATCAGTTCGACACTTTCAGACATACGACGTTTATCGACACATTGGAAAAATCGTTTGAGCACACTGTACTGTGAGGACCCTTGCGAAGCCTAGGAAGGGGAGCCTGCTTGGTCGGAGGGACATTGCGCCGTTCGAGTGACACGCATACGGGGCAAAGCGGTCACGGGAACGGCGCATGCCATTAACATGAGAAGGAGAGTAGCTCATCGAGGCACTTTATTTCACTGTGAGAAGAGAGCAATGTGAAAACGTGCTTCGATCGGCTACACTACGATGAAAGACGCGAGCACCATGGGCAGTTGCTCCGTAATGGTGAAATCACCACCATAGCGCAAAAGTCCATGGCGCATTTGTTGTTCATGCAAAGAAATAAATACGAGGACAAACTCCTCTTGTTACGATAGAGAAAAGTCCGTAGGAAGACCAATGAGGGGGAAAAGGGCACCCGCAGTTAACACATAACTATAATATCTTTGCGAATGGGAAAATGGAAAGATTGGACAGATAAAGATTCAAATTTTGCTTGGCTGTTTGAATACGTTATGGGTTATGCTTCACAAATTGTATATCTTCGAATATATAGTTGCGTTGAAGCTTAACCCATAAGTAGTCATTTCAAACCGATCGACATCTACTGCCCAGTCCCTCATCCCATTCGAACAGCACAGAAAAAGCCATTAATGAGATCACGAAGAACATTTTCCGCTAAATAATCATACTCATAGCAATATACAGAATCTCTACCTGAATCTGTTACTACCCGAATATTTGTTGTGAAACTGAGAAGGAGTAATATCGGATCAAACAAATGGGCGTGGCCAAAGGTTCTGAGACCAAAAATGGGCGTGGCCTATGACCGATGGTTGACTCCGTTCTTGCCCGAGTAATTGTTGTTGGCCAGCAGGGAGTCTTCTTCCCGCGGCACGGCTCGTGATGACGCCACCTGAAGGCGTTTCGTAATAGGAGGTGGAAATTCATTGCGAAATAAGATGCTGTTTGACAGAGGGTATGTCTTCAAATATATAGTATCCTTGAAACATAACGTAATCAAAATGCCAATCACAGTTCGGATTTTGATGAAATTCCGGTGGGTAGTTAAAACATTTAAAAAATAACGAACCAGAGGAGACAGCGGTGTGAGTGGCGTCACTGGTGAGCGGGGAAATTCGGGCGGAGTGCCATCTTTACGAACCGTGGCTGAGGAACCGACGACCTAAAAATCGCAGTCTCATAAAAATTTTAAAATAATAATAAAATAATTTGAACTTAATGTGCAGGTGCAACCACCGTCAACCACACATCACAACTAGGGATTCTAAAACGGAAGAAATTTTATGCATTTCTCATTCGTCTTATCTCAGCGGAGCTGCCACCTCTACGTTCGATGATCACTAGAGATTAGACGAATGAAAGATGCATAAAATTACCATTTTAGAACCCTACGCAAAATCGAAAAAAATTGGCACTGTGTTAAACGACCGCTAAGGGAGAGAGGAGTGATGACTTCATATTTATTGATTGAAAACTTACCGTAATCGCTATGCTCCTGTCATTATCGGTCACGGAGTGGTTGTGCAGCTCCGAAGGACGAATGAGAGTCATCTGAAGTTCCTAATTAGGGTGTCGCTATGGGAACCCAAGTGCATCTTTTTTTATCTGGGCACATTGATGGCTTATTTCCCCTCGCTCATCATAGACAACCGGTCAGAATGAGTGAACAGATTATTATGGTGCTTTTGGTTCCGATCACGACAGCCTATTGCATCCATTTGTCCATTTCAACATTATAAGTTGAGCAATTATCCATTGATTTCCCTATTCCTCCCTCTCTGGTGCGGTCGTGTCGAACGCAAAAATATGAAGAAGAAAAAACAGTACAGAACAGAGGAATAGAGCGTAACAAACCAAAAATTTAAAAAAATCACGAAATTAGGAATTTAAATACTATTCACCAGTCTCACCTTAGTATAGGCATCGGACGACCGCCTGCCTCCCCTGCCAAACGCGAAACAGGCCGCTAATGATGCCGGTACGAACACCCGCCGGAACTCCTGAACGGATGTTCTTGGGATACTGTAGCTCTAAGGAGCACTTACATTTCTGAACTGGCCAGACATGGAACAGTAGATGATGAATGATGTACAGGCACCGCAGAGAGACAGTAGATCGAGCAGATCGCCTGAATCAGGCATTTGAATTTTGAAACCAAGGATTACGGTATCTTTACAGTATCGCTATTTTTGAAATTAACTCACCGACATTATTGTACACGTAAATTCGGAACTCCTCCGAGAAGATGCCGGAGAGTAAGGCCATGATTCCTGAAAGTCAAGTTATGAACATATCCATATTCCGCTGTCGTACCTTGGGGCATTTCCGTGACCAGCAGCACTGCCACAATAGCCAGGAGCATGTGCGTAGTTCGATCAGTGCGCTCTCCTCGGGTCGTAGTCCTGAAGGGATGGGTTTACGGTAAGGATATCGATCGATTGGAGTACTGTAGCCAGAGCTTGGGGTTAGGCGAATCACAGAGGATGAGGGGAGCGAAAGTACAGAGAAGTTGGGCCAGAGGGGAGTTGGGAAGTTCCGGACAGTTTAAGGAAAGGGAGCGAGGGTTTCACCACAAGGATTTTTATAAATAAAATATAATAAAATAAAAAGGTGGTGAAACCAGTAGTTAGTATTTGCATGGAACTAAAAGTTCATTATCCAGTCGCAATCACGGCAGACGTCGGAACGAAAAATTGCAGAATGCTACTCAGTGGACAAATCAATCAATTGCGCATTCAGTGAAGGTTGACATTAGGGCTGGCAGTTTGACTACTATATCGATTTTGTTTCAAGGATACTATGTGTTTGTAGATATACCCTCGGTGAAGCATAACCCATATAGTAGTCAAACTGCCACCCATATTTGACATTCAGTTAGTAAATAAAGTCAGTCAGATATCGAGCCACCTTCACTTCTGTGCGTGATGCAAGTGTAAGAAACTTGCCTAAACGAGCTATTTCTGACGAATCGGCTTATGATCCTTGAAAAGAGAGAGTGAGTTATACCAACGAATTTGTGCAGAAAACTGGTTCGATCGTGCAATGACATAATTTCTCTGTCTAACTATAATCCCGAAAAATTATGCACCGGTGCTGTGCGGACAGGTGAAGTTAGTCAACATAAATTCGTGAATCCGTAGAATCGTCCGTAATTTTCAAAAGGTCCTAAAACACGGATCCGATCTCACCTCAGACTAGGTCCTCTCTGCAGGCCGCCTGAGCCCACCGAGGCGGCTCTGCCCGCTCCGTTGGTCGTGCTGGCCGTCATGGCTGTGATAGTCTGCGTAGCCTAAAAATAAATTTTCCAAAAAATATTTATTATTCCTAAGCAATGTTTATATTCCGAATGCGAATACACTCCATTTGGGCCGGTCTCCAATTCGCTTACTAGTAATGCTTGTTCTTTCTGTTCTTATTCTCTTTTTGCAGTATACATTATGGTTGCACTCTGACAACTTTATGGATTATGTTTCACAGAAGGTATAAGTCAAAATGTAGTCAAAAAATTATCACGAGTAGTCGAACGAGTAGTCATAAAGCTTTTTACCTGTCTTCCGTGTTGTGATGTCTTCAGTAGTCGTGCGTGGTTAGCCTTGACCTCCTTGAGAATCCTCAGAAGCAGCCACACGAACACAGACAAACAGACACACGGGACGACCTTGAAGATGAGACCGGAGATCCAGAAGGCCAGTCGAAAGACCTGAAAGCACTCTCTTCGAAAACTCCTTTAATTATACTTAAAATTTATTTTAGTATTTATTATATTAATGTTTGTTCGCACTTTTTTGTAAAACTTTCTTTCATATCTCCCTCATTTTCCTAATAGTCCTGCGGGTATTCCGATGTTGTCTAGTGGCATTGTAGTCCCAAGCGGAACGTCTCTATTTCGAATCGCGAGCCATGCTCATTTTCCTAATTGAGCACGGCACCCATATACATATGAAGTGACGCTATTGTGACTTGAATATGCGGCGTGGTGCCCAGGAACGTCGCTATTGTACTGGATGGAGTCGAGGATGCTGCCTCATTGTCTTTCCCCTGTCACAACCTTCTCTCTTATTCAGGAGAGTCTTCTTCTGAGAAAGAACCCCCGCTTCCTTCGTTCTCACTAGAGACAAGTGTCCGCAAGGAGAACATTGCGGACCAATACATTTCAGTTTTACTGAAAAGTATCAACGACCCGAAATGATGGATAGGAGAGCGCTGAAAGACAAGAGTGACCATTGTGATGAAATGGTCACTTGGGCTTGCGCAGCTGTGCATGGTACTACGCACTAGGAGAGACAGTGGTGATATTTCTACAGGGGGAAACGACCCATATTTTCTTTTCTAACGAATACTTTTTGAACATTTGCACCCTAAATTATTTTATTGGGGATCTCGACCCCTCCACTCCGACCGTCTCATTCATTCCGTTGTTTTGGCATATCTCCAGTGTCTACTTACGTGAGCGTTTGTTTTCGAAATGCCTGCCTGCTGCCAAACTCAGACAAGACACGTCGCTTTGC
The DNA here is from genome assembly GCA_014805445.1 of Diplogasteroides magnus. Taxonomy (NCBI): domain Eukaryota; kingdom Metazoa; phylum Nematoda; class Chromadorea; order Rhabditida; family Diplogasteroididae; genus Diplogasteroides; species Diplogasteroides magnus. The sequence goes on from JACMIF010000738.1 coordinate 14,588, forward strand.
CATTTTCAGCGGAATACGATACCGTTCCCGCGGCCGAGTGGGGCTTTACGACAGCTGTAGTTCTGCTGTTTACCAGCTGCATCCCTTCTGATCACTGCTCACCAAAGGACAGCAGCCTTAGATTTAATTTGCGGTTGTCTGGTTCCGGTGTTTAGAGACAATTGCATGTTCCTAATTTTAAAAACGCCCCCTGGTGAATTCATTAAAGCGCAGGAATGGTGTTTTGGCAATGACTGCGTCATGGCCGAAGGCGCGTCTCACGTGAGTTACATTTCACAATTACTGCGCCTTGCCGTGACAACTTGTTTATGCTCAATTCGCCTGTCTTGAGCGGTAGATTCTCATTACAGAAATACTGTCACGTGGATGAGAGTTTACACAAGAGGCTCTAAATAAAAAGAAAAATTGGGGCATTAGTCATTCGTGAAATCACCGCCGAGCGGTTATTTCTACGTTCGATAGATCACCGCTCAGCGGAGATTAGACGAACGAGAAAAGCACTATTACTGCTTTACGACCCCTAGAACAGTCCCTATTTGTGGCATCCCAAGAAGTCGTTCGCCTGTGTACATGTAATGTAATGTGTGGGAGTGGAGGGGAAGGGGCGGAAGACGAGACAAGGAAGAAGAACTCGAGAAGAAAAGGATACGTAGACAGACCAGTCTGCGGAAAGCAATCTCTTCCTGAGAGTGGGATGTCAACTGTATCACACATCAGCCAGAAAAACTGTCATTGATACTTTCAGATTTACAAATGACAGTCTGAAATCACTGACAATAAAACACGTTCGCTGGTGATAGTATGTCATTTGTCGCACTTCCAGTGAATGTTTTTTGTGTGTAATCCCACAAATAAGCTATGAACAACGCTTCCGACTCTGATCCGCACAACGAAAAGTGACCAGGATATTTCACAATAGAGTAATGAATACCCCTAAAACCGTTTATATTTACCCCTAGTTCCTCTCATCGAGGCACTTCGCTAACACAAGAATGTACAGATAGGATCCGTGACAGGGAGCACGTGAGAGGCGCTGTTGCAAGATCTGTGGGAAGGATATCCCGGATATCTGCGAAGATCACTGAGCTGCTAAACACCCGATGTGTGCGCAAGCAGATACACTACGGAACGCGTTTTGTGTTGCTGATGTCGATTAGGAATTCTTTTTCATTAGCCTGATCCTCTGGAGTAATCATGTTTAAAATCGATAGACAAACGAATGGTACCGATCTAGCACTTTGCTACCGATTTAGAAACCTTATATGGAAGTAAAAATATAAAACAAACCATGCAATGATTCGCCACGGCAACTTCTGCAATGCCCGGGAGATATGCCGGCGAGTCGAGAAACCTGAATTAATATAACTAAATATATAAAAATATTTTTAAAGGCAGGTTTGAAGCCCCCTTTTTTATAGTTGCAAGTGCTACGTGATCCATTACGTTCACATCATCCGGAATGAGACTAATTTCACGACTCGTCCCAAATGTTCTGTTCCTACTCATGCGCAATGTCACGTGGCAAGCAGAGAGAGCTATCAATATTTAAGTACTCATCACTGTCGCCAGGCATATTTGGGCCGGTCTCCAATTCGCTTACTAGTAATGCGCCTAGATGTGCCACTATGCTTGACAAAATCATAACTTTATGGGTTCATATCTTCAAATATATGGTAGCATTGAAACATGAGCCAAAATTAGTAGCCACTACACGAGATTATTACTGATGGTTTTGATATAAATTGACCGCAAAGTTATTTTTCGATCTTTTAGGCGTTTGGAACTGATATTTATTGAAAGTATAGAATGCTCACTCGTTCTCGGAGACGACGCACATCTCATTCAAGCCCCGTTCCTCGATCTTGTACGTGAGGAAGTTGGGCGCGTTCAGAACGGACACCTGCGCATCATTTCATTTTAGGCGGGAAAATTCGAATCAAATCTCACCGTGCAGACGACGATTGCTATGGCGGCATGCGAATGCCTCAGGTTGATCTGGAACATTGGTGCTCTCACGACGATATTCTGGGTACGGTAACTCACGTGCATACCGCCCACGTTGCCTCTGCTCCGCAGCGTTAGATACCGTATCAGCGCGAGCATAACTGAAAATGTCCGATTCTTGGAGCGAAAGTTAAGTTACGGTACCTGATAACCACACCGAGCTGGAGTGTCCTACCAGTGAGAGATGAGCATGGGCTATCAAGAAGAGTGCCCAGCCATAGCTCCAGTGCTGCGGCCTGCAAGGAGTCATTATGAATGCAAGACGAGCGCGGCATGAACATTCGCGCTATAATGGTGATATGGATGCTTGCACCGTGATAATTATGAAGGCTCTTCTGTCCAACCACCTAACATGATGCATGTGTACACTTGTCTTTCCTTACTATGCCTCTATTATGGTATGATAAATGGCAATCATACCATAATAGATTCTCCGCAAATATTTTTATTAGACTATTGAAAATGCAATAGTCTAATAAAAATATTTTTTTTATCCTTTGAGATACCCTAGTATATACCTGCAGTGTTTGAAGGCTACGAAGGAGTAGTGCGTGGTGTAGATGAGATTTGAAAAGAGCACCACGGTGTCACAACAGGCCATCGCGGTGAGGATTGTATTCACCGGCGTGCGCATCTTACTCCTGCAACGAAAGTTCGATTACGGTAGTCTTAGGTACACTTCTGTTTCTTGATAATTCATTCATTCATTGTTTACTCCCTTCACTCGATTTTTGACTTTCTTCAATCAAATTTCTGTAGAATTCAGCATGTGCTCTACGTCATGTTGTTGCCCCGTGGTCTGACCCGACTGACACGGTTGTCGCATTTCTGTCAGGCGCGGAATTTTCTGTGCACGTCCCTCACTTGGATGGGCAGACTCAACAACGCTTTCATTACTCGTCCGGGGCGAAAGTAATAGAGAGTGAATCCACCCATCCCCTCCTTACTCTGAGTAGCAGTGTCTCTTTTCACATTCTTCTTCTTCCCACCGAGTAGAAGATTGCAGCAAACACAAACACAACCACACACTCTCGTGATGGAATCGAACCCTGGACCAGAAACTTTATGACCCGAAACCTAACCGACTGCGCCACCGGTCGCGATCAATTGGCCCCTCCGAAGAGTTGGGCGAACGGAAGGAATGAGCAAGGGGAGTAAATGTGATTTGCCCGGGGGCCGACTACTCACGTTCCGTAATCGTATGCATGCGGGGACAGTACATAAGAGGAACTGTTTTGTGGGCATCCATTTGAGATTTCTTCCTTATCCCTCTTCCTAAGCGGCTGCCACCCCCCAAACGAGGCGCGGTGGAGGTCCAGTAGCACCATAAAAGTGCATCTTTCACTGATTGCACCAGTGCCCCTGCGCATTCCAATCTACGAAAGACCACCAAAAGGAAGTGGAACAAAACAAGAGAACGTGACATTTTGGAGCTTTTGTGCAATTGAAATGTGTATAAAAAGTTCCGAATTTTTCATTTCCAGATCCCGAAAACTAGGCCACTTCTTCGCTCTTGTTACCAATCAGTGTCATTAGATACCTAAATGAATACGATCCACCGGTAGCGAAAGCAAATCCTTGGGGCTCTCAAGCGAATCGTTCACTGTCTTACCAACGGTCTAACTATATGCTATAGTCGGCAGTTTGACTACTTTATGGGTTATTTTTCACAGAGTGTATATCTTTAAATATTTTATATAGAGCTGAAAAAAATAAACCATAAAGTAGTCAAACGATCAAACATAGTCTAAGCACATCTTCACTATATATAATTAACGACCCTGTCCTTCATTGTCTGCCTTAAGCATAGAAAAAAACAAAGAAATGAACGTGAATCTTTCTTCGAAATAATCCCTATTTACCGACGGAAGTAGTGCAAGGAGAGGTTGTTTTGCATGGTCAGATGAATCCCATGAATGACCGAAATTACCGTGTGCCAAACATGATCTTTTGTTTACACTTTGCGTCAAGCGGAAGCAAATCTGAAGCCAATTTGAAGAGTGCACATGTTCACCCCATCCCTGGTCAAGTGCTAGGAAATACGATATAGATGCATGTAGGAACCCCCGTCTCATGCGATAGAATATTCATTCACGGCCCTTAGGAGGGGAGGAGATGATCCAGCGCTTCGAATCTGAGGTTAGAATGCCTGAGGGGAGCATTGTCTATTCTCGGATTTTGGCCCCTGTGGGCGAAAATGATTTCGCCTGGGAAGAGCGAAGTTGTTGGTGGCTTTCGACAATGGAGGCGCGTTCTGGGTACAATTCAGCTTCGACGTCGCGGGGGGTTATTAGATTGCAGGACTTGGAGGTGGAAAAGGAACATAGAGTGAAACACGTGACAACATGCGCTACGTAACATAATTTGGAGTTTGGAAGGACAGAAGCAAGTGGATCGTTTTTTTTAAATTATAGTTCTGATAACGGTGGGCTGGGTGAGATCGAGTTCGGCGGATCACTTGCCTCGTTAGGACGACGATGTTGCAGAAGTTGGTGAAGGCGCCAAAGATGCAGAGAATGATGGAGAGGTACGTGTGCACGGGCTTGTACGAGATTTGCACTTCTCTGCAATAAACGATATTTGCGTTTAATTTGCATTTTTAGATTTGGATTGCACCAAACTCTCCTGATTTCAGTTAAAATATTTTGTTCTTGTATTTGGGTTTCGGAAAGTATTGGTGGTTCGATCGCGCTAAATGTCACCTATATCGCATAAATTTTTGTTCCCATCCCTTCCTGCTTCGCCCTGTTCTTGGAACTGAATGTGTGTGTCATGGCGGATTCTTTGCATATACGCGAGCGTGTCCCGAAGTCGTGGCCGACCACGCAATAACACTCATACAAAACATGCAAGTGAGCCTGCCAACAGAGTCAACATGATGATGGACGACTTATTCGATTTACTATGAAAGACCAAATATCATCAGGCCAACCATCAAATCCAAACCCAATTTAAATCCCAAATTTCTGGCTACTGTAGCACAGATTGTGGTAACGCGTATACAAATTCATCGAATATGTATGTTTCCGTACATGTTTATCGATTCTGTGCCCCATTGCCATTGGAATGAAGGCAAATGTTGGGACAATTATCCGATCTAATCAGGCCCAAACCCAATTCTTCCTATTTCCCATTTCGTATATTGTTCTGTGTTCCAATACTGTATTGAAGTTGGAAGGAAGGAGAATCGTCGTTTCCCCCGTTGGCTTTCATTACCCACTATTTACAGTGTGTGCTGGTCGAAGGAAGGCCATGGAAGGGGACTATGATTGGCAGTTTGACCACTTTATTGGTTATGTTTCATTGATGCTATCTATATATCTGAAGATATATCCTCTGTGAAACATAACACAAAAAGAAGTCTAATTGCCAGGAATAGGGTTCATCGTATTACTTTTGCATGCCTCTCACGACAATATTTAGCGATGCATCACCCGCCTCCGCCAGGAAAAATTGTTTAAGAAAAGAAGTCGAATTCTCAGGCTACACACTAATGATGTAAGTTGAACTTTCGAGGGATCACCAAAGGTCTCGAGACGTGTGCTGTGCATTGAAAGCCATCGAATCGAATTTAGAGTCAAAACTAGGGTGGGTGGTACGGGAATCCTGACCATAAAATGTAAAGGAAGCTTACTGATTGGATGAAACGCTACAGGCCCCCCCTTTAGGTAGTCCCTTTAGGGTTCACCGCCAGGGTTGAAAGACAAGAGAGTCGTCGACATTTGCGCCAAAGCGTTGAAATGGACAGATGCCTCATCATTAAGATGTCCATTTCGCTCAAGTCTTTCACCCATGCACATTCGATTTCCAGACGCACCAGACTAATAAGTCTTGCAGGAATTCACTAATACCGAGTAGACGAACTGCTTTTGTACACTGGTCGTCAGGCAATCTCATAGAGTGCGAGCATACGCATTATTCATGAAAACCGAGTGTTATATACCGAGTACATACTCTCCGTATAGCTGATGACGGTGCACTCTCTAATTTTCGTGCTATTTCGACGATTCTCTGACCTTTAGTTGTGACTTTGAATAGTTTCCGAACGCAATATATAGAGGCTAACTTGCATTTCTTTTTTCGTGAAATATGAATATGCACTACACAAACCGACGGTCTTATTTTTTAGGCTTATCTAACCAACAAGAGACCATTGCTCCATAGAGGAAAACCTAGTAGAGTACTCTATGCTTACGAACCATAAAGTATGTGAGAACGCCGCAACAGAACTGTTATTTATACCTAGCTAGCTAAATTACAATCACCCAAGGCGAAACCAGGAATATTAAAATATTCTTTCCTCTACTGTATATGTCGGCTACTGAGAGATAATTTATTGGTAATCTGCAATATTCAAGAGATCCAAAGTTCAGGAGGAAATTCCCCGTTTTTCTGCCATCCGTTGCCCCCTTTGGACATGTGCACCGGGCCGGCTTCTGGAGAGGCCGTAAGTGGAGTAGTTAAAGTGGCCATCCAACACCCGGAGTACACTACTGAATCCCACAGAATGGACTGACTGCAAGATGATACGGACGCCCACTAAACTTTTAGAAATGCAATCGATTCTCCCCGCTCTTCCCTCAAAAAATGTCTAGGGTTTCTAAAGGGATAATTTGTGCTTTTCTCATACGCCAAATCTCAGCGGAGCGGTTGTCACCGAGAATAGAAAAATGCATAAAAATTTAAATATTCTTTATCGCTTTAGATACCCTTGGCCTATTGTCACCGAGAAACGACGAATTCAAGGCGAAGGAATGCCATAAAATGGCCATTTCCCTGATTGAGCCCCGAAGCGGCGTAAAATAAGCGCTTGCTGCCAGGCACAACATCATTATAACCTAACTCTGCACTAAGTACATGTCTTGCCTATTGTTTACAGCAGGAGGCAACTCGGAAAATATACCAATAGCAGTTCCCAGCAGGCGAAAATAGTGACATCATAACAATTGACAGGGGAATCGTATAAGTGGGGTGGACTCGAAAATGTGTGAAACATACTTGAGGAAATCATAGACGGTGCTGTTCTCGGGCAGCTGTAGCAGCACTGTCTGACAGGCCTCCGTGTTCATCTCCTGTAAGGAATTTCGAAATTTAATTTGGCGCCAAAAACCGCAGCGCGTGAGGTGACGCGACGCGGTTTACGAACCTGCTCTGCGTGTGTTTGTGAGCGCGCACTGCCTCATTCGGGAGGGGCGCCAGGCATACGAGCGGTCGGCTATCGAGGGCTGCTGAAAACAGATCTTTAATCACTATATTCTCTCTACTGAGCGGACGCTTCAATGAAATCTACTGCGCATGGGCGAGAAACGAGAACAAAATGAGTAGGACAGGGAAAGAAGCCGGTGGCATTTCTCATTCGTCTAATTCCCTCTCGGAGCGATCCTCTCCCTCATCAGAGAGAGACAACCGCTCCGAGGGAGTTGGACGAATGAGAAATGCCACCTTTACTTCCTTTCCCTACCCTAAAATGACTCGACGCGGAACGAAAAGAAGTGTATTTGACGCGCCGCTATAAATCACGAAACACGACGACTCTCTGTGGCAAGTTCGTTCGTCGTAGTCTTGGCTGAGGGGATTCCAGAGTTCATTCCGCCTCTCTGCGCTCTCTATCGCGCGGTCGCCTCCGACTCATAGAGACGACCGCGCGATAGAGAGCACAGGGAGTTGGAATGGACTTGGGGGATTCATTCTGCCAACACTGGTTGGCCGCGTTTGGACGAAGATTTATGTGAGCATTGTGCGTTTTTGACCAGCCACTAGTCGCTCTGGAGACTCTGTGCATGACTCTCCAAATATACGCACTGAAGCAGTGAGAGGAAGACCACGAGGATAATGACAGCTCATGCAGACCAAGTTGATATTTCGAGTACAAACGCCCAGCCTTCTGACGACTGCGTCACTCTCTAATTCGAGGGCCATTCCTTAGTTCACGTGCACTACATAAATATAGGATGACATTTATCTAGCAGTTTACATAAATGATAAAGATGTTGATGATGCAACACGAGAGGTGGAAGACAGTCGCGCCATAGGTGCTTGCGTCGTAATGGTGAGATAGATGGACGCCGAGAATGATAGCACGTCGATCATTTTCACCATTATTGCGCAAGGGTTCCTTGGTGCTCCCGTCTTTCGCCAGGGAATGAGTTCGAATTTATCGTCGCTTGGCGCGCATGAAAACAGGGCACTTTGAGTCGTCGTATTTTCTGCAAAATGAAGCCACTCTGCGGCCCCGTTCCCAGTAGGTAGAGTAATGAGGAAATAAGTGCGACTGCGGTAATTTTGCGAATTTGAGCCAATCGCGCCATCGAGGAATAACAGAGGAGCGGGGCGAATTGTGTGTATGTACAGCGGCACAGCTACATTGCTGTGACTATGATTTGCCCGTTGGAACAAGAATTCCGTAACACTTTCGGAATTCGGAAGCTCAACCGTGTCCCGAAACGATAACAGAGCAGGATGAATAGAGAGGGAAGAGAACGGACGATCGAGTTTCGGAATTCCGAAACTAGGAATGTTCCAAAAGGCGATCTTTAGCTGTGACTACGGAATTGCACAGCATTCAAATCCAAATGTATAATATACGGTTCAAAGATTGAAATCGCGGAAAAAACTGAACTTCTACCCTTGCCAAAATATCTCAGAGTTGAAACATAACCAAAAGCAAGACCGGATAACTGAGAAACAACGAATTGCGCATAAAAGTGAGAAAGACAGTAGGGCAAAAAATGTAAGGGGCGTACTAGGTAAATATAACAGTTCAGTTAGAACGTGACTCATGAACGACCGCATGATTGCGAGAATTGATTGGATTTGGGGCAAAAAAGACGAGTAGACTCATCGTGTAGGCGGGTGGTTGCGTCGTGTGATAAGCGCACCGGAAAACCAGTCAGTTTGCCTTCCGCCGACCTCTACTGAGCGGTTGTCTCTAGAGAATGAGAGGGCGGGGATAAAGGGGAGAAAAGATACTCGACCGGGGAAGAAGAGAGCGCGCGTAGACAGGGATTTCTGTACACAATGAGGGATATCATAGCGACAGGGAGGAGCAGAGGAGGAGAAAATGAAATCACCAGGAAGAACAAAAAGAAGAAGAGCTTATTGCTGTGACATAACAACTAAAAATTGGCTCAGAATAGGCATTTTCGAGCCAGAAACGGATATTTAGCGAAGAATTGATGAAGCGCAATGAATACCAGTAATTGGGAATGAGCATCTATCTCTTTATAAACATGAGGAATAAGACGGATAAAAACATCTGTTAATACAGACAGATTGAACCTGTGATTAGAAAAAATCCCACAGATTCAAACGGTAGTCGGGTGACAGAATTTTTCGGAATTTCTGTGCCTGGTCAACAGCTCTGTGGGCGCTCAAATGTCAGATTCATTTTTGCTGTGAGGGTACAAGCCGCGATGTTATGAATATTGCCGCGAGCGGTAACTCGAGTCTCGCAGCCCTTAGAAGGAACGCGCAGTGGCATTTCACGGAAGACTATCCTCAAAAGGAACAAAGTTACCTGACACATGTGCAAGCATCATAAATATTTTGACAAAGTCAAAAGACTTAGTCCCTGCGGAATTGTTGTGCTGGCTTACATATCTCACAGTTGAAACATCGCCAAAATTAAATTCAGAGGTAAGAGAAGCGACGAAATCAAAAATGAGAGAGACAGTCGGTCAAAAAGGTTGGAACAGTTCAGTAGGATGCATAATTATTGGCACTTTTTTGAATCAGTGTTACGTGTCATTTTTGAGAGAGGATGGCGGGCAAAATCGACTGTTTTCTCTATAGAGACAATTTGAGAAGTCAGGAGGGGCTTTTCTCTGTTTTGACGGGGGCAGGCAGCCCCAGTTGGAGGCTCAAAATCTTTGGTGAACATGCGAAATGAACGAAGGTCCACTGAGAGAGCAGCAATTCAGGTGGAGGAGTTATTTGCAAAACAGCACTTGACCACTCTCAGCTACCAAATCGTCGGTTGAAAAAATGGGTGCAAGAGCAGTTACAAACCAGCAGCGGAACTTTTCTTCAGATATAGTAATTGGGGTGGGTTTGTACGGAGTTATCGAGGGAAGTAAAAAACGGCGGCTGATTTCAAAGTTGAATGACCTACATAGCAAAGCGATCTGAACGAAATGTACCATAGAACGATAATCGGGAGGACTACGATCAGTTATATGGGTGGAAAACCTGGTCGAACACAGAATGATCATTCTCCAATGGAAGCATTGTACTCAACCGCACAATGAAGTACAAATTCTGCGTCCATTCGAACTCTGTCGTGATTGTTCACTGTTCGAGCCTAAAGTTCGCTCTTTTTCTCTGTATCTCTTCAATCAGCCACTCTATCGGCGCACTCTCACCGCTCAAAGCTCGGGCGTTAACAGGGATCACTATTGTCTCTATGCGCTTTTATTCATTCGGTCGTCTTTATCTCGTTGACACTACCGCGAGACATAGAATACAGAGAGAAGGAGTGAACTTTGGGATTGACTCTGCCAACACTGCTATCGCGGCAGGATTCTCATTCGCTCCAGCGTGAAGTTCTACAACGAAACGTCTCGAGAACTACAATTACTGCATGGGAACTGCTCTCCGGACTGGAAAGTAGCAGAGTGCAAGGCGATGTTCTTCAGCAGTAAGGCGAAGTTAAGTGCCCCTGGTGATAACGTATTCAGCGCCCGCCGAAGAAAGGGGGCTACGGGGGCTCCTCCTTCCTTCAACGCTCTCACTGTCTCGTCTCTCTCACACGCCCCTTATCTCTCATCGAAGAGAAGAACAAGCTCAGAACAGAGAAAAGGGATACATCAGAGAAACAAAGACGCTTCCTCTCTGGCCTCTCGTTTCGGATTCGTCCATCTAATTGTCAGAAACATGTAGCGTTTATGCGCAACACGCAACTAGACCAAAAAAGCTCCCACCCCAAAGAGGAACTTCCAATTAGCCCTCATTAAAAATTTTGCCTTGGAAGTACGTCACCCCCTTCTGGGTGGCAGTTTAACTACCTTAAGGAGTATGTTTCAAAGCTACTATATACTGTACCCTCAGGGAACATATTTAACTCATAAAATAGCCAACCTACCAACCATTCACAGATCCGCAGTCTCAAGTACCTACATATTTGTTCATTGTACCGCAAATGCTACCTAGCGCACAGAATATAGGTTATGCCGTCCGCTCCTGTATTTATACGGTCCGGTCTTTAATCCCTTCCGAGTCTATGAAAACAAGGCGAACTCTGAGATCAGGGGAGGAAAATAACTGGGAGAAGGACAACGACCCCGTGGACATTTGTGTCAGTATGGCGACATGTAAACATGAGCAATGAGGTGAAGCAGCATCAATTAGGTAGTCCATTTTTCCACTATTGCGCAAGTATCCATGTCGATCTTGTCTTTAGCGATACGAATACCCATATGAATATGTCCCAGAAGTTGCAGTAGAAGCTTCTGCAAAATGCGAGAAACTCCCGGCGGGTGAGTGCGTATATTCACGAAAGTTGATACGCTGGACTACGTGTGCTTTCGGAACTTAGACGAGGCCTGTCAACGGCAGAGATGGTGCACAGAAACAGAGCATCTTCAATCACAGATATTGGAACTCATAACCAAAGCGTTCTTGAGATTTCCCCATATATTGATCAGCTGAATCCAAAGAACGAGTAGAGGTCAGAGAAACGACGAAAGAACAGTCGAACGTGATACTGGATTAACAGTAGGTTACGAGGGATTAGATCCGTGGAAATGACGAAATAGATATAAAAGTTTAGTGCCTGATGACAGGCCGACTGACCAAAAACGTGCAATAACAGCATTCGCTACAGCTGAACACGACAGAAACAACAAGAGGGGCGAGAGGGGAGAAAAGTGAGGCAATAAGACAGTCTCATCTCACTCTGTCGTCCCGCCTCTCTCCTGAGCGGTCGTCCCTCGATTACAGAGGACGGACTACTTAGAAGAGGGGACGGGCCGAGAATCAGACCGGCCGAGGGGCAAATATGGTCTGTGTGTTCCATCGGTTCACACACAGTCTTTGCGAAAACAGAGTGCTACTAAGAAAAGAGTGGAAATTGGATCAATCGGGAGGAAAAGGGCATAAGAAGATATGTACTGTAAGCAGAAGGATATAAATCTCAACGAAGCAGTCAACGAAGCTCGTTGATTAAGAGATCGAGTGAGTAAATATCATCCCTTGGAGCCACTTGATTCGTGTTCACAGAGATTAGTCAATAGTTGGGTTGGCAGGTTGTCTACTTGTCGGCATATCTTTCAATGCAACCATACATTTGAAGATATACCATCTATGAAGCGTAACTCAAACGGTAGTCATCCTGCCAACCATAGTCAATAGACTGTAATGAAATGCGTTTATGATGATATCACTAGTAGTGAATAGTGATATGATGATATCACTATTCACTACAGGAAGAAGACCGTAAATGAAGAAAGCCTCCTTGATTAGGGAATCGTACCACAGAATCCTCACTAACACTATGGGGCTCTAAGTATAGATTATTTAATTAAAGAAAAAACCGAAGAACACCAATTTATGTCCCCAGCTGTACCAGGAACAAAAATACATGCGGAGAAACGTTCAGGAGACACAGCTGGTGTATCGGATTTAATAGTAGCTCTCTCCCTTATCCGTTCATGTGCTCATAATTCAATCGCAGCCGTTGAGAGGCCACCCAAGGAGGAAATTCAACCATTGGAATGCCCAAGATGAAGCGCACCTAGACTAACAGTACAAGCTAGGAATTCTAAATCGATAAATATGTCATTCTTCTCCGCAGAACTGTTGTATGTCAGGAGCAAGGCAACACACGTCAGAGAAGAATGACAATAATTTATATTCTTGTTAATTACCAATTTTAAACTCCATGTGCGGACTCAGGTTTCAAAAGCGGTTAAAAATACATTAGTCATCCATCCAAACTCTGAGAAGCTGTGTCTATTGATCGTAGAAAAAACCGATGAATAAGAAACGCATTTTTCACCGTTCTAGAAACCGTACTGCAGGCACGGTCAAAAGCATTCAAACGAAAAGTCACCGTAATTGAATTATGGCGTAAAACGATTTGATACGTGTGCAAAACAGCTTGCGTGGGAAATTATGACGGAACAGCTTGCTCATCGGACTGCAAAAATACGTATTACGTCACGATATGCAGTGGCAGTTAATTGAGCAAGAAAACATCTTTCTTGTTTTTGACAAAACTCCACAGAAATTACTAGCTACCGAGTTCTATTAAGTAATTATATCAGAACAATTTTCCACGATCAGTATGAGCCTCTATAAAACCAGGCTAGGGAATCGCGAGTGTTTTATTCAATATTTCAATATTCATGCAAACATTTTTTTAAATCAGCCGTTTCAGTATGCATTTGAAACATATATGAAATCACGGCGAGTGTTTAGATAAGCGACGAAATATCGTTAGAATTGGAGAAAGTGAGAGCCCTAGTCGGTGTGGGCGTATCATAATTGAATGCATAAGTCCGTTCTGATGTCTTCTATGCTTCCTCATTGTTAGCTGCAGCACCCTATTGTTTTATGCAGGCGCTCAATTTTCGATCGTTTCGTTTTATGAGACATCCACACTAGACAACACAGTCAACGACCAGACATATGTAACAAAGTGTTCGTGTTCGTCAGCTGGGTTTATGAGGTGAAAAGCGAGCAAGAATCCTCGAAGCAGAAACATGGCCTCGCAACCTCAAGGGTTGGCAGAATGATTCTGAGTTATGCTTCACAGAAGGTACATCTTCAAATATATTCTTCTATTGAAACATATACCAAAACGTAATAAACTGTAATCCTCAGTGGCTCTCCTCGGTTGAGGGAGAAGAAGAAGAAGAGGATGTACACAAGGCGACGACAGTCTTTCAGAAGAGAAGGAGGTCTTGTCCAAAACACGCTACGGGCCACTCAATCTCTCTTTCTCCCCTTTCTCCTTACTAGTCCTCGTAAACTTTCAGAGCAACAACACCAAAGGAACTACAGTTTGAATACTTTATGGGCTATGTTTCAACGCTACTATATATTTGATTATATATATATATATATATCTTCTGTGAAGCATAACACATAAAGTAGTCAAACTGCCAACCATTTCCAGGAACGCACTACGCGAGTCTGAATCAGACCGCGGCAGAGGGTAAAGTTAGCCCTGCTTAGCAAGCCAAAAGGCATAAATAAATGAGAAGTGGTGCGTCGAAAATCGGAGAACTTATCGTCAAGCTCGCCAAAAATGATCTTTACGTCGACGAGTAATTCACGAAGCTCTGGGATCTTCGTCGTGGAAGTAGTTGTTTTAATGGAAAGGAGCGGAACATTTGCGGAGAAGGGACAAGGAGCGGCGAAATTGCCGGCTGGCGAATTAGTTCTGACGACATGTGGGATCGGCCGGGGGCAATTTGGACTCGCACGAAAGACAACAGCGCCATTTGGACACTTGCGCCATGATGACGAAATGGGGCTGATGATTTCATAGTTATGGCGCAAATGCCATATCGATTGATGGGGGCGACGGGAGGGGGAAAGGATGAGCAACGGCCCGAGAAAGCTGATACAGCGGGGATGTTTGGGGAAGGAAGGCCCACAGTTGCCGTTGTCGATCGTCCTCTCCTAAGTGGTTGTCTCTAATTTACGAGAGAGGACCACTGAGGATAGATGGAATGAGAAGAAGGAGCAACGAGGAAGAGGCCTTTCTGTGCATGAGACGGTATAGAATTTCATACGCGAGTGTCTAAAGGCTCGCAATTGGCCATACTCCCTATTCGGTCATTTCCCCGGCAACTTTTTTCGGCATTGAATGGCATCTAAAGCTGGGATTTAGAAGCAATTTTTGGCTTTTTTCTGCTTCGGAGGACTGCGCAGGAGAGGAGATGAGGATGGAAATGAACAAGAAAAGAGAAAAGCGCTGCTGCGAAAGCTGATCCCCGGCACTGTGCACATGACACGAAGATCGTCGGGTAAAGAAGAACAAGAGACGTGACGGGATGGAATGCAGTCACTCTTAAACTCTCCCTCTCTTCCGAGCGGTTGTCTCTCGTCTTCGAAGAACAACATCCCCGGGGAGACGAGGCGATGGGTGTGGTGACAAGACATATGTATTGTTGTGCAGGGATCGCCCCCCAGGCGAACCTGGCAATCAGACTGAGACGCTTGTTCTATATGACGTCGGAGAGTATGGTTGGCAGTTTGACTACTTTGCAGGATATGTTTAAAAGCTACTGTACGTTCGAAGGTATACCAAACATAAACAATACAGTAGTCTAAATTCAAACGATAGTTGGGAACTAAATACTGCAAAGGGGCAAGACAGACAAGAAACTCTTGCATTGTTCCTTGTTACCGGGGGAGTGAAATCAAGGTCCCCAGGCTCGCAAAGGGTGAATTTCCTGCACGATAAAATGGAAAGAAATGAAGCTGAGAGACGGCTGCTCGATGTAGAGGAATAACAAATGAAATTACAAGTGCGCCATGGACTTTGCGCCACAACAATGAAATGGACCGATGCGCCATCACCATTCTCATGGCGTAATTGTCCATTTCACCAAACGGGCGCAAGAGTCTTACACCCGGAAGAACGGTGATTGGGTTGGAGGGGATTCAAAACAAGGATTGGCTGTCTCCACTGGCTGGCTGCCACATCCACTAAATGAGTGGGAGGGACTCTGAGCGGAGTCGTGTCGAGCGAGCGGTTCAGAGTGGTTCAGTGAGCAATGCACAGAGAGGAAAAATAGTGAGATTGGATGCCGAAGGGGGAGGTGGTAATAGCGACTAGTAAGCAACACGATCTCGACGGTCAATGAACGCAGAAGTCAGAAGAAACTTGTGGAGAATGATTTTTGTCTGTGCTCGCATTCGACCGTCGTCTATGATGAGTGAGAGAGAATTACTCACCGGTGCGCACGGGCGAAAAACGGTGCATAAGTCGTTCCCTAATGGAGAAACTATGGCTTATGGAAAAAAGTACATATTTATCGGTTGTCGAGTAATTGGTTAACGAATAAGCGTGAGAGGTCAATTTCCGAAGCGGATTCAACCTGACAATTGTGAACTATTAAGCGCTCAATTTCCTATTTCGTCATTGTAGCGAGGCATTTGTGTCGCGAATAGTTGTGGCTGTCGCCTCTAGGCAGACCATTACGCTCATATTTATGCTGGTGGGGAAGGAGCAGAATAAGCGTCAATCTCGCCAAACACGCTGGGGGCGAGGGGGGAGAGAGACATGCACATGGTGAATTTGATTTACTGCATATGACTGTTTTGTCGTGGTCGCTGCTGATGGGAAGCCACGAAGTTATGGCCTGCAGTCTGATGGGCCGGAAGAAGAAGCCACAAATCACAAACTGAGAATAAATGAAGTTACGAGAGACTCACGATACATGCTGTCAGACATGCTTATGATGACGCGAGCTATTCTTAACATTTATTACTCATAAAATAATTCGCGAAATGACGCAATTCAGAGTGAAAAATATTGTTCGTGAAAACTGTGGACAGTGCGGATCAAATTCGAAAGAATGCCTAGAATCAAAGCAAATACCGAAGGCTGCGATTTTCACCGCGCTTGGTTCAATGGACACAGAGAAGAAGGCGTCATTAAATTAAAACGTTGTCGAGCCTCCTGTGGAAATGGCCCCTAAATCGCTGCTCCTTTGCATAAGTGAGGAGCGAGAATGGAAAGGGGAAAGGCGTAAATGCTCGAATGAGAGCTGCTATGACCGTTCTTTAGTCGACAGGTTATGAACGGTCGAAATTTCGGGTCATGTGCGATGCTAACCGCTGGAGGGGTACGTAATAGGTAGCAATGCCAGTGCCTTCATCGGTCTGTTGGCGTGGTGGTTGTGAGATGAAGGTGGTAGCCGAACGTCCCTGGTTCGGATCCCATCACCTTCATTTTTCTTTTGCATTTTCCAATGGTTATTCCAAATGTGAATTTTGTTGTAAATCAACAATAACACTTCATAACATAACAATAACAAAGGTACAATGTGAAAAGACATCGTTTCTCGCAAATTGCGAGTCGATGTTTACACGTTTTTCAAGTTGTCATAACGTGTCAAACTTGTTAGACCTTGTTCGGCCACGTGTTCTAACGGCACACAATCAGCCAACCAGTTGAACTTCGCTGTCATTATGTCTTTCTCTCCGAATCGTGTGATCGCCAGACTCCTTACTCACTTTCCTCCCGACTATGGTCCCCCTTCTCGCAAGGAGATGTCCATTGCTAATTCGTTTCGAGGGCTGCTAATGGAGGCAATGTTTGGTGATTTGGATGTCGACGAGGACGAGGATTTTGAGGTACGGCTGTTTTACAATAACTTTTCACCATATTTGTCTCTAATTCATTACATCAGATTTCGGATTGCGAGGCCAATGACCAGGAATGGACTCCTGATGATGACAACGTTTTGCCTGCAGTACTATCCATGTCGAACGACGTAGAGTATTTCGAAGGTGTGCAAGTGGCTCATTCCCAGGTATGTTCTGGTTTTCGACACGCACTTTTTGTATCAAAGTACTTCTGCAGATGCAGAAAGCATACGAGTTTTATCGAGGCACGAAGGCAGGAACGAGACCGCTCGGGAACATGTGGGATAACACGCTCAAGGTTCAAGTAAAATTTCTAACTTATATTTTTTCTTTCTTCATCAGCTCATCAGTCAGACCTATCGACAGTTCCGTGCTCCACTGTTCAAACCGTGCTTCCAGTATGCGCGGGTGGCTGCTGGTTACATCGACCAACATCCTGGTCCATTCGTCACTCCAACGGATTGAAGTCAAAGTAGCAGTTCCCTGCCAAGAGCAAGGATGCGATAGACTTTCCTTCATTCGCTGTTGCGTTTGCGACAATAAGTATTGTTTCCCGTGTTT